>PVKV010034786.1:0-17324 GCA_004027835.1 Alouatta palliata | reverse complement strand
TAGAATGATTTATAATCCTTTGGATATATACCCAGTAATGGGATTGCTGGGTCAAATGGAATTTCTATTTCTAGGTCCTTGAGGAATCGCCACACTGTCTCCCACAATGGTTGAACTAATTTACACTCCCACCAACAGTGTAAGAGTGTTCCTATTTCTCCACATCCCCTCCAGCATCTGTTGTCTCCAGATTTTTTAAACATTTTTTTTCTTACTGAGGTCTGCCCTCAAGAGAAATTACTTAACTGGAATCTAAGCTGCTGGAGTTTTATCAGAGCCTAACTGAGCTGAGGGTAGGGAAATTACCACCTCTAGTCCCTCTAGCCTTCCATGTGGAAGAAGGGAGATACCCAACTCCAATCCACTCTAGACATTTTGTTGCACTGAAGTGGGCAGGGGAGACTGAGAAGCAGTTGTGAAGTTCCCAGTCCACTCGTACAGTCTCATTAAAAACCTTATACTTACTTATAGGACTATAATTGGTTCCCCTCACCCTGTTCACATACACCTTGCCACCACTTTATCAAAGGCCTTTTTATAGCAGTTTCTTTCACGCAGTGTATCATGTCTAGCTATGAAGAAAAAGTACAAGGTATAGTAAAAGGAAAAACACAGAGTTTAAAGAGAGAGCACCAGACTCAAATAAAGCAGACCTGTTTGATTATGAGACTGGGAATTTAGAACGACTATGATTAATATGCTAAGAGCGCTAATGGAGAAAGTAGCCAGCATGGCATGAAAGAACAAATGGCCAACGTAAGCAAAGAGATGAAATTCTAAGAATAGTCCAATAAGAGATTCTAGAGATCAAAAATACTGTAACAGAAACAAAGAATGCCTCAGCCGGGCACTGTGGCTCATGACTGTAATCCCAGCACTTTGGGAGTCTGAGACGGGTGGATCACTTGTGGTCAAGAGTTCGAGGCTAGCCTGGCCAACGTGGTGAAACTCCGTCTCTACTAAAAATACAAAAATTAGCCAGGCATGGTGTCGCACCTGAAGTTCCAGCTACCCAGGAAGCTGAGGCAGGAAAATCTGGAAACCGGAGGGCAGGGCAGAGGCTGCAGTGAGCCGAGATTGTGTCACTGCTCTCCAGCCTGGGTGACAGAGCAAGACCCTGTTGACCTTCCCCAATCTCACAAAGAAATACTATAGGAACCAAACTTCATATTTTAAGGTAAAGCTTCTGTGTTCAAAATTTCTCTTGCTGTAGAGATTTTTTTTCAGTGATTTCTGAAGGTCATCTTTTTAGTATTCTAGGTGTAGAGGAGATGATGTTTAGTGTTATCTTACTGTGGGATGAACACATTGCACTCATGGAAAGGTTTCAGGACACTCATCACCTGAATGAGACATAAGAATTAAAATCCTATGTCACCACTTCGACATCACTGATATTTTTCCTCCATCCATTCAAAAGGACATTCAATCCATCACACACTTACTCCAGCCAATAATAAGGTTAAGCCTCCTTAAATTCCTCACTGCTATGAAGACTTCTGAGAAGAGATAATATTCCTGAACAACATGATGGTCCACTAAAAAGAGGATATGAAAATGTAATTCTAAGATACAAAGTAGCCAAGCACCTCAACACATAAAAGTAAAAACAAACTACTGCCCCTGATTACCAGTATCCTTTGATGTGTGAATTGCCCTTAATAATAAGTGCAGAGGAGTCAGATAGTATCTTCTATTAAAGATACCACAGGTATTGTAAAATTCAACACATCCACAAATAAACATTGTCAGGTCTCCATATGCAAGCCTGCAGCCTGAAAATAAAGTCCTGCTTGCCTCGGCTGAAGGCTCCCACCCTCTGCCTGTGTTCACCATTGTCACTGATCACCAGCGGAGCTTCCCACAAGCCCCTCACCCAACCCTGCCATCTTCACTGTTTTTATGATAATGTAAATACCTCTCACCCAACCCTGCCATTGTAACTGAACTTGTATACTCCTTGCCCCACCCCCTACCACTGTAACTGAACTTACTCTGCAATACCGCCACCCCCCAAAAAACTACCCAAACCTATAAAACCAGCTCCTATCCCACTGCCCTTTGCTAACACCCTTTTTGGCCTTAGCCCACCTGCACCCAGGTGAATAAACAGCCATGTTGCTCACACAAAGCCTGTTTAGAAGGTCTCTTCATTCAAAGTGCATGCTTCTCAACAAACATATCATTTCCCCCAAATTTAAACTTTTTGTTCTAGATTTGGTACCTCAGTGAATGTCATATCAAGTCCTATGGCTAATTAAGAGATCTGGATAGAATCCTTGATTCTTCCCCTCCTTCAGCATACACATGAAATTCATTTCCAAGTCTTGTTAACACTATGTTCTTAATGTTCTCCAGTATTCAGCCTCTTTCCATCCTTGTGGGTATTGCCTTCTTTCTCATTGGATAATTGCAACAGCCTATTGCAAGTGCTGCCTTTCAATTTCTTCTCCATATTGCTATTAGTGATTTTTCTAAAATACAGTTTGAATTGTGTGGAACTACAGATTGAAAGCTTTTCTTGGTTTTTCATTTCTTTCATAATAAGGTTCAAATTGAAAAAGCATGCATATAAAGATAGGACCTTTTATCCTCCTTAATCCCTGCCTCCTAACACTTTCCTACTATCACATCTGCTTTCAGGCTAAGCAACTTACAGGTTTTTTTTTTTTTTTTTTTAGTGTACCCTGCTTCCTCTAAACTCTTGTGTTTGTGGGTATGACTCTCTCTTCCTAGAATACCACCATGCATATAATCCTCTCTTTTTGCATATGACTCCCTTTATTTAGTTTTTCAGGACTTAGTTCATTTACTGCCTTCTCACCCAGAGGCTTCCCTATCCCATCCAACTGAGTGCAAATTAGGTATGATTCTTATTGCACCTTACACATAAGCCTAATTGAATGTCATTTTATTTTAATTGTCAAGGCACTTGACCTCATTTCTACCTGATAAGATCCTTGAGAGTAGCAATCATTTCATATATGTTGCTGAACACCTAGACCAATGCTTAAAGATTTATAGGCATTTAATATATAATCTTATGTATGAATATTGTTTAGGTAAACATTTTTGTTTGAAAGACAGAAAGGCAGACACAAATAATTCTTTCTGGTTAATCCTAGAATCAAGACATCGACGATAAGACAGTGTCCCTTAATTTGTACTGATCACAACCTTTTTCTAAGGAAATTTTTTGATGACATTAATTACTCAAGATTTCTGATGACTCAATTATTCCAGTTGGGGGTCGGGGAAGCAACAGGTGATTCAAATACCTAAAGCCACCTGTCTCTGCAAATGGTAGATATTTTACCAAACTCACCAGACTTTTGTCAGTTTTACTAAATTATACAATCAATTTTGCATTCAAAATTTTGCACTTAACAATAGGATGTTGACAAGGGGGTAGACGCAAATTGTCTGGAAACTGTATGCTATTCATTAGTGTGAGTATGTGATCGGATTATAAAATTGTCATCAAAAATAGTTATTTCAAAACACAGGTCACTGTTGTCTCATCACATTACTTGGAGCAAATTTATGGTTTGTTCACATAAATACCGTCTCTAAAATGCATTTGCTGACTCACAACTGATTCTGACGTATACATGACTAATATAGCCAATGGAAATCCATGCCAAAATTTACCATAGACATATGCATTTACTACTCTACATGAAGTGGTTAAGGAACACATATCAAGAATCCTTATCAATTTCTGGATCGTGAATGAAAATTTTTATATGTGGGAGAATCATCTACAAAAGGACTCAAATTGCTTGTAGGTGTTTTTCAAAACCTGTGACACTTAAGCCTCAGATCTGTTTCCATTATCTCTAACATGTAGATTAGATTGAGACTCCACATACCATTTTTATGCAGAGTCTCAATATAACAAACTGAACTGAGCCTTTATATGTGTTGCCGTTATTTCACCTCCTTATTGTCAGGATATTGTCAGGATATTGTCAGGATATTGTCAGGATATTGTCAGGATATTGTCAGGATATTGTCAGGATATTGTCAGGACGGAAGAACAGCACCGATTAGAAAGAATATTCTCATTGTTGTTAAACATGATTGACTTGCAAGAATTTGGTAAGGAAAAGGGAAAGTTAGAACTCCTTCTAAAGGAAGCTGAAAACATAACAGTTTGTATCAGGTAGCAAGAGGTTCTTTCAAAACATGGCAGGTTAATGTCACTTAGAACTGGGAATGACCAATTCAAATTATCCTAAGGAAAAAGGAAATCACTGAATACAGTATAATAAACTGTCAATTCAACCACTCAAGTGACTCCCGATACGTGATCATGTTGCTTACCAGTCTCAGCCACTTCCCTAATTGTAGCTTTTGTAATTTCCTTGACATGATACTTGTGTAACTGAAACTATGCATGTTTGATACATTCTGCTAATAATGGTTTCTCTTATACTCATTCTAAAAATGTTTCGATTTGTCGATATCATGGTATGTGCATATTTTTGGTTAAGAATGTGTTCTGTTCACTTGAAGTTTCAATTAGCCCTTAGAAAATTTTCCAATGTGTACAAGGTTTAGTCAGAGAGGAAGATATTTAAAATCAATTATCTTGTGTTTGACAGCTCACCAAACCAAGAGTATTATATGTATATTAGCAGAGTCAGGAAAAAGGAAGCTACATGAAGAAATCTGAAGCAGTATAATATATCATCTTCTAAGTATAAAATAACAATGAATTCCCAAATAAATATAATCATCAATTAGGGCTTTAGAAACAAAAACATGGACTGCCAAAAGAGGTTTCTAAGAATATGTAATAAGACAGTAACTGAGACCTGGCACGGTTGCTCACACCTGTAATCCAAACACTTTGGGAGGCTGAGATAGGCAGATGACCTGAGGTCAGGAGTTCGAGACCAGCCTGGCCAGACTCCATCTCTACTATAAATACAAACCCCATCTCTACTAAAAATTAGCCAGGGATGGTGACATGTGCCTGTAGTCCCAGCAACTCAGGAGACTGAAATCGAGAATCACTTGAACCTGGGACTCAGAGGTTGCCGTGAGCTGAGATTGAGCAACTATACTCTAGCCTAGGCAACAGAGCAAGACTCTGTCTCAAAAAATAAAAAATAAAAAAGGCAATAAGTAAGAGAGCTTGTATTAATTAATTCAAGAACCTTTTAGAAAAAATATGGGTGCTGTAAAAATTCAAATTCAATGAGCATTATCCTTAAAAAAAGTGTCTTATTTTTCTAGTGATTTAACACTAGAAACATAGCTAGTGTGGGCTCTGATATATAACTCTCTAAGATGGTATCATAATTTGTTTCCATCATGTTGGTGTAGTATTCAGAAGCAAGAAATAAATAGAAATGCTTCCATGAAGTTCTTTAGTTTTATTCAGAAGTCTGAGGTAACAAACCTTGAGGGCCTAGACACTGACATTACACCTGAGGCCTAGGAAAATGGAGTTTCAAGCACTCAAGCAAAAGACTAAAACAAGTTAACAAATAAGAAACATTGTTTTTATGGAGGAAAGCCTCAGTTGACGACATACCAGATTATTGCTAAGCAATCACCAGACTGCTCTGAGCAGAGACCTTCTACTGAATAGTCAATAAATCTGAAGTGAATCTAGCTCTTCTATAACAAATCACTGTTTAAAGAACCATATTTTGACAAAAAAAAAAAAAAAAAAAACAGGTACTTGGAAAAAGTGACTAAAGGTTAAACTCTGAAAAATAAATAAGACATATCTATAGATATCTACATCAAGGCCATAGAAGTATTAAATATTAATATATTCACAGAGGAAGATGTGTTCAGTAGTCTTGGAGTTGAATGTAAATTGTAGGCACTGTTTTTCATATTTCTAACGTGCTTATAAATGTGTTATGTTAGATCTTACAGAAGAATATTAAAATGAATCCTGTATTTCATTTTATATATATAGAAAAAGAAATAATATTCAAGAAAGCTGCTGGTGTAGGGCCAGAAGTCCGGAAAACAACACAGTGAAAGCAATACAATAGCAATTCATAGCACTAAAGAATACAAATTCAGCCATGCACCATATGATTAGAAAGTCAAAATCAAATACAGTATCTGAAACTCAGATATATTGAAGTTTATTGAAGATGGTCTTTTTGTCATGTCCAAAAGAAGTATTCAAGCATTATTGAAGGTGATTTCCATAATTAAGCAGCCATTTAATACTTATAGCTAACAGTTATCAATTACTTACCTTAAAAGAGGCATCTGTTTTATATTCATCGGATCCTTAAAGCGACCCTGTGAAAAAGTCTTAATATCATCCCCAGTTTAGAGCATGGAAGTCTGATGTTCAGAGAGGTTGAGTAAATTGCTCAGTGTCACACAGCTAGTCGTAAGTAGTGGTGACAGACGTCTAATACAAGCAATGTGATGCCATTGCTTATGCTCTCAACCACTACCTGATTCTGTAATCCAGGAAGTGACCATAAAGAAAAACAGAAGGAACCTGAATGTGGAAAACTTATTTTGGTATTATTGGGCTGCCAAACAAAAAGAGATACAGACAAATTTAAGAGAAACTTGAAGAAATTGTGAGATTTTCCCTAAATTCCTGTGACACTTATCACATATATCGGTGGCTTCCAGATTTTTTAAACGCATTTTACATGTAACCTCACAGAGTACAACAAATAAACCTAAAGCTGTTCTAGTTAAAGTAGTGATTAGAGAACCTACAATAGTCTTCACAAATCTGTTCCCCGGTCACCTTGCAGCTTCTGAGACACTTCAAAAGAAAAGAATCCTAGGATTCTGAAGAACACAAATTGGAACCCTCTGGGAATTGGACTATCAGGCTTCGGAGGAAACTTTAAGGTGATCCAATCCAACTATTCACTTGATGCTTGATCAACAAGAGCTATTTACAATTGTTTCTCATTTTGAATCCAGATTAAATTATGAGTTATCTTTAAAAGAGTAAAGACAAGTTCTCTACAGGCAAGAAACACGGCTTATTCATTCTGTTTCACACTTCTTAGGTGCTTATTGTTAATTAAATGAAACAATGTGAATTGCTGTGTTTGGAAAAAACAAAAATACCAATAACTGTGTAATTATAAAACTGGGAGAAGTAGTCCTCAGTTTTCATATGAATAAAATGATATGATACTCATAGAAAACTTGAAGGGTGTCTTAGTTTTGTGTTGCTATAAGGGAATAGCCAAACTGGGTAACTTACAAAAAAATAGGGTTTAGGCAGTGCATGGTGGCTCATGCCAGCAATCCCAGCACTTCAGGAGGCTGAGGTAGGCAAATCACCTGAGGTCAGGAGTTTAAGACCAGCCTAGCCAACATGGCAAAACCCTGTCTCTACTAAAAATTCAAAATTAAATAAAATAGCCAGGTGTGGTGGTGCACACCTATAATCCCAGCTCCTTGGGAGTCTGATGCAGGAGAATTACTTGAGCCTGGGAGGCAGAGGTTGTGGTGAGCCAAGGTCAGACCACTGCACTTCAGCCTGGGCGGCAGAGTGAGATTCCACCTCAAAAAAGAGTGAGGGGTTTATTTAGCTCATAGTCCTGCAAGCTGGGCCATTCAAGGACATGGTGCTGGCTTCTGGTAAGGGCCTTGGTCCTGCAACACAACATGGCAGAAGGTCAAATGGGAAGCAGACATGTGCAAAAATGGGACCAAACCAAAGGAGGAACCTCACTTTATAACTACCTTCCCTAATTGAGACTGCATTAATCTATTCATGAGGAATCCACCCCTGTGACCCAAACACTTCTCACTGGGCCACAACTCCCAACACTGCCACACTGACGATTAGACTGCAACACGCGTTTTAGTGGGGCACATCCAAACCCCAGCACAGGGTAACTAAAAGATTAGAAGCAGCGCACATCAAGTGTCTGTCAGCACACAGCACAAAGGAAGTCTCACAAAGGGTAGCTCTTTTCGTTATAATTTCTATTGGTTTTTATTTTATAAAAATTACAATGTACTGAACTGAAAATGCACTATACATTTTGCTCATGTGTTTTTCTTTTTGATGAGTGTCCAAGTGTTATTTTTCTATTTTTGTGTTCTATTACTCTTTAGATGAATACAAAAATTCAATTGGACTTCTGTAGGAGGGCACGGATGGAAGGAGAAAGCCAAATGTATTAAAGTAGGATCAATCTGGCATAGGTTATCTTCCTCTGAGTTAAGAATATATTTTTATCACTGTGCTCAGAGATGTAATCAGTTAGTAAATGCTCTGATAATTCTGGTTTAAAAGAACAGGGCTGCTTAGAAGAAGAAATAAAATGCCACACCAGATATTAGAGGATATTAGTTTTCTGGTACAGTAACTATAGGTGTTCATTTAGAGTGACATATATAACAGAGGTTGCTGCTTGAGCCTGTCCATCACTGGGACTGCAACATGTCAAGGCATGGCTAGCAAACTGGTAGGATAAGCCAGCAATGACATGTTTGCAAAAGGAACTGAGGAGTCTCCTAGGGGAAAAGTCTTCCTCAGAAAACAGGCAGTTGGACAGACAATGTTGGTTTGATAAGAGCTGGTCATCAAAAGGAAAAGAAAGCATGAGCACTGCATAGAGTTTTTCCCAAAGATTTTTCCTTTGACATAACGAAAATGATGTAATTCCAAATGAACTCCTATCTCCATCTAATAGAGAAAGGAATGATACAAAGTTCTGACAAAAGAATATTCACCAAAATCTCTATAAAATTTGGATAGCACAAGAATAACATCGTCTTTTCTTTTTAGTACCTGCAATTAATATGTAATTTTTCAAGTCTAAACAGACAAAGAGAGATTGTCTCTTCATTTCTACACAGATACAACATGACTTTATCTTACTAAAGAACTTATACTTTCAGGAGAGTTTGACATTTTTAGAACCCCAACAAAATAGCTGCCCAAAGAAGCTATTGGTGGCATCTAGTGTAAGAAGACTAGAATAGAAGAAGTTTAAAAATCAGATGCTTCATAGTAGCTGACACAATTTGGCTGTGAAGTTGAGGGACATTCCCAGAATTCAGGCAACAGTTTAGCAAAAGGAATTTGTGGGGAGGCAAAAAATAATTTAACAGTAAGTAAGGCAAGTGCCAGAAAAACTTGGGTTGTATGAAATGCCAGATGCTGCAGAGACAGGAATAAACCTCATGAGAGCAGTTTCTGCTCCTAGGTGCTTTCTGTTCTGGGGTCCAACTTGTTCCAGATGCTTCTTAGAGCTAATCTGGGGCAATTTTGACAATTGGAAGATGTTCCAGTTTGCACTTCCACAGAAGCAAATTTGTGCTCTCTTTAGGATGAGTACAACACTCTCTCTTCTAGGTAGAATTTGAGTAGTCTTCTAGAAAGACCAGAATGTACCCTCTTCCACCTACTCTATTATAAGAAAAGTATGGAGAGCTGATACCTTGTTTTTGATTCACAAGAGTGCTCTTTCATTTATCAAAAGATAATTATGATGAAGATGAAAAATGTCCCTCTAAGTTCTCTCAGCGCAGAGTGTGTAAGTAACTGGCCCTCCTGGTACACTCGGAAATTCATCAGCGAGTTGGTGCGAAAGCCACACTGCTGACAGGCTGCTGCAAGATGATAACTGAGCATGGTAGGGCTACTGAGGCAGGCTCATTCCTGGGGGTACTAGGCTATACTGATAGGCACCTTGGCTTGAAGCCTCCTCATCAACTTTTCCAAACCTAGCTTAGAACTCTGCTACAGTCTTGTGGTCTTTTCTACCCAAGCGTCCTTCCTTCCCCTCTCCTCTGCAGGGGTAAACCTACATCATGGACTTACAGCTTTTCCAACCTCTGGCTTTATTTTTCCAGCCAAAGGAAAAGAAATCATTATGACAGCATAGTGTTTTTCCCTAAGATTTTTCCTTTGACATAATTCCAAATGAACTCATATCTCCATCTAACAGAGAGGGAAAAGACAAAGTTCTTCAAAAAGCTGGTTCACTAAAATCTCTATAAAATTCAGATAACACAAGAATAATATTTCAACTTTTTAGTACATATAATTAATATGTAAATATTCAACTCTAAACCAATAGAAGTATCTTTTTTTGTCTCACACATTTTCCTTAATTATGCTCTTGCACACTTAATCCCAACTTGGTGTACACATTCCAGGTAACTGAAACTAATACAATGAATAAGTGAAAATATTTTCCATAATTGCCTTTGCTATAGTTGGAAAGCAGGTGGATATCTGGTGATCAAGTTAGATCCTGTGATCAGACCCCATGGTAGTGTGCAGTGTGGCTGAGACCTAGGCTCCAATCCTACCTTTGTTTTTCATCTGCAGCAAACTGTATTCTCCTCAGATTCCAGTCATAGCTGTGACATACGGTTACAAGCTACGTATGTCCACTCTCTCTCAAAACCCTCAACCAGTTGAATCATGTATCAGTGGATAAGTGGCTCCGCACCCACCCTGTCACTGTCCCTGGCTTTAGATAGATGCCTCTGGAAGGCATTCCACGTGTTTCCCAGAGGTACTTGCAGGGTTGACTCTTCTTGTGTATAGTAGCAGCAGCAGCCACACACCTATTTTTGGCTTTCTTCCCTCTCCCACGCTTCATCTGTTTCTCCTGCTTCCTGGGGTAACTTCTAAATAAGCTACCTGCATCTGTCTTTGTCTCAGGTTCTGCTTTGGGAGAACTCATGCATGGCACCATTCCTATAAAATGAGGAAAATACCTTTGAAGATGATGATCTATCTACTTCCATCATGAACATTCTAGCAAGTATGAGTATAGCATCTATGGCTCCCTCAGCTACATTTAATCATTCAACTCTTCTGCACATTCTGGGTCCCAGCCATACCAAACAAACCAAACCAAAAGATCTGGGCTACCCACATCTCTATACCTCTCATATGCTAATCTTTCCTTTTTCATGTATCTGACTGAAGAAAAAAGGACAACTCATTTACCAGTTCTGAGACTTCACCTCTTCTGCTCCAAGAGCCACCCCAGCAGCAAATCATTGTAGGTTCAGGGGCCCCTGAAATAAAACTTATTATCTGACATTGCAATTCTTAGTTCCTATGTCTGATTTCCTTATTTGAATAGAAGATAAGGGAAAAAAATCTTGTCTTTTAGGATGACTTGCACATTGGAAGTCCTTGGAAGTTTCTCAATACATTTTGTTTTTTGGCCCATAAATGAGCAAATCAATTAACAAAATAATATTTTAAGCAGAGTTAAAATATAAAATATTTATGTGAGTTATTAAAGAACTGATTTATCCCAATAGTTTTCTTCCCTGTCTGTTATGATGAGAGACTCTCATTTACCATGTAGAGTTTTAAAGTGAGAAAAAGAAATTCACTACCATAGACTCACTCTGTAGTGCCAGCAAAAATTCTAAAGAAATTTTAAAAGAAAAATTAAATCTTTAGCAGCAAAATTAATGAAATAGAAATGTTTGTGAATGGCAATGATCAACTACAACAACAATGAACTTTGAATAAAATAAAACAAGCACATCTCCCATAAGAGTATTCAAGAAATGAGAAAAGGAATAAATGAACACTATGAGACAGAAAATAGTATGTATAAACTATAAATATATTTAACGTTTTAAATTAAATGAGATGTTTTTCATATTAGAAATGAATTACATTTGGGAGGCCGAGGCAGGTGGATCACGAGGTCAGGAGCTTGAGACCAGCCTGACCAACATGGTGAAACCCTGTCTCTACGAAAAATATAAAAATTAGCAGGGCATGGTGGTGTGTGCCTATAATCCCAGCTATAAGGAGACTAAGGCAGAAGAACTGCTTGAACCCAGGAGGCGGAGGTTGCAATGAACTGAGATTGTGCCACTGCCCTCAATCCTGGGTAACAGAGTGAGACTTCATCTCAAAAAAAAAAAAAAAAAGTAAATTACTCAAATATCTTTATATCAGTATATTTTAAAACAAATTAAATGTTTTTAAAATATATTGTCAAATTTATTCAAAAATTAAAAATAAAGTGAAAGAATATACAGGAAACACAATGTACATATATTTTACAAAATGATTATTTCAGAGAATAGCAAAAAAGGAATGTTATTCTATGCATTTTGTAAATCTATCATGTCATTAAATCTAATCAAGAAATTTTTTTAAAAGAAAATTGTAGACCAATCTCACTTATAGATACAAAAGTCCCAAATAACATCTATTAGCAGATTGAATCAGTATTCAAATGTAATCACCAGATCCAATTTACTTTTAGAAATCAAACTATTTCAATTTCAAAACATTGATGCAAAAATCTTAAATAAAATACTAGCAAACCGAATCCAACAGCACACCAAAAAGCTTATCCATCATGATCAAGTCAGCTTCATCCCAGGGGTGCAGGGCTGGTTCAACATATGCAAATCTATAAATGTAATCCATCACATAAATGGAACCAAAGACAAAAACCACATGATCATCTTGACAGATGCAGAGAAGTCCTTTGACAAAATTCAACAGCCCTTTATGCTAAAACCTCTCAATAAAGGTATCGATTGATCATAACTTAAATAATAAGAGCTATTTATGACAAACCCCAGCCAATATCATACTGAATGGGCAAAAACTAGAAGCATTCCCTTTGAAAATGGACACAAAACAAGGATGCCCTCTCTCACTACTCCTATTCAACATAGTATTGGGCGTTCTTGCTAGGACGCCACCAGGCAAGAGAAAGAAATAAAGATATTTACATAGGAAGAGAGGACATCAAATTGTCCCTGCGTGCAGAAAACATGATTGTATATTTAGAAAACCCCATCGTCTCAGCCCAAAATCTACTTAAGCTGATAAGCAACTTCAGCAAAGCCTCAGGATACAAAATCAATTTGCAATAATCACAAGCATTCCTATACACCAATAATAGAGAGCCAGATCATGAGTGAATTCCCATTCACAACTGCTACAAAGAGAATAAAATATCTAGGAATACAACTAACAAGGGACATGAAGAACCTCTTCAAGGAGAAATGTTCAGGGAAATAAGAGAGGACACAAACAGATGGAAAAACCTTCCATGCTCATGGTTAGGAAGAATCAATATCGTGAAAATGGCCATACTGCCCAAAGTAATTTACAGATTCAATGCTATCCCCATCAAACTACCAATGACTTTCTTCACAGAATTACAAAAAAACCACCTTAAACTTCACATGGAACTAAAAAAGAGCCTGCATAGCCAAGATAAACCTAAGCAAAAAAAAAAAAAAAAACAAAAAACAAAAACAAAGCTGAAGGCATCACGCTACCTGACTTCAGACTACACTACAAGGCTACAGTAACTAAACAGCATGATACTGGTAGCAAAACAGATAAATAAACCAATGGAACAGAACAGAGGCCTCAGAAATAACACCACACATCTACAAACTGGCTAGCCATATGCAGAAAGCTGAAACTGGATTCCTTCCTTACACCTTATACAAAAATTAACTCAAGATGATTAAAGATTTAAACATAAGACCTAACATCATAAAAACCCTAGAAGAAAACCTAGGCAATGCCATTCAGGACATAGGTATGGGCAAGGACTTCATAACTAAACAGCAAAAGCAATGGCAACAAAAGCCAAAATAGACAAATTGGATCTAATAAACTTAAGAGCTTCTGCACAGCAAAGGAAACTATAAATAGAGTGAACTGGCAACTAACAAAATGGGAAAAAATTTTTGCAATCTACCCATCTGTCAAAGGGCTAATATCCAGAATCTACAGAGAACTTAAACAAATTTACAAGAAAAAAATCACCATTAAAAAGTGGGCAAAGAATAAGAACAGAAGCTTTTCAAAAGAAGACATGTATACAGCCAACAAATATGAAAAAAGCTCATTATAACTGGTCATTAGAGAAATGCAAATGAAAACCACATTGAAATACCACCTCATGCCAATTAGAGTGGAGATCATTAAAAACTCAGAAGAGGATCCAAGATGGCTGAATAGGAACAGCTCCAGAGAGCAGTTCCCAGCAAGAACAGTGCAGAGGGTGAGTGCTTACTACATTTCCAAACAAGTTTTCACTGCCCACAGACCAGGAGATTCCCCGGGCCGAAAAGCGCCGTAAGTTTTCAGTGCGGTGGTTTCAGCTGGTGCTGTGTCTGCACACAGAAACTCAAGTCTGTGCGGCCATTTTGACTGGCACCTGGAAAACCTGGGAGACAGGCGATATGGCTCGGTGGGTAACACCCCCACAAAACAAGCAATCTGAAACGCTCTGGACTGAGAGTTTCACAGCAAGCACAGCTGGACCTAGGACAGTCCAGCTCAGTGCGGGGAAGGGCAATGACCACAACCGAGGCAGTCCGCCACTACTGAGGCAGTTCACACAACAGCTGAGCAGAGCCTGCAGCAGCTCAGCAATGCAATAATGCCCACATGAGAAGTGAGGAAAGATCTAAAATCGACACCCTATCATCAAAATTGAAAGAGCTAGAGGAGCAAGATCAAAAAAACTCAAAAGCTAGCAGAAAAGAAATAACTAAGATCAGAGCATAAATGAAGGAGATAGAGACACACACACACACAAAAAAACCCTTCAAAAACTCAATAAATCCAGGAGCTGGTTTTTTGAAAAGAACAGCAAGAGACCACTAGCCAGTTTAATAAAAAAGAAAAGGGAGAAGAATCAAATAGATGCAATAAAAAACGATAAAGGGGATATCACCACTGACTCCACAGAAATACAAATTACAATCAGAGATTACTACAAACAACTCTATGCACATAAACCAGTAAACCTGGAAGAAATGGATAAATTCCTGGACACTTACACCCTCCCAAGCCTAAACCAGGAAGAAGCTGAAACCTTGAACAGACCAATAACAAGGGCTGAAGTAGAGGCAGCAATTAATACCCTAAAAACCAAAAACAATCCAGCTCCAGACAGATTCACAGCTGAAATCTACCAGATGTACAAAGAGGAGCTGGTAGCATTCCTTCTCAAACTATTCCAAACAGTATAAAAAGAGGGAATCCTTCCCAAATCATTTTGAGACCAACATCATTGTGATACCAAAACCCTGCAGAGACTCAACAAAAAAAGAAAACTTCAGGCCAATATCCATGATGAACATAGATGCAAAAATCTTCAATAAAATACTAGCAAACCAATAGCAACAGCACATCAAAAAGCTTATCCATCACGATCAAGTAGGCTTCTTTCCAGGGATGCAAGACTGGTTCAACATATGCAAGTCTATAAACATAATCCACGACATAAACAGAACCAAAGACAAAAACCACACGATTATCTCAATAGATGCAGAGAAGACCTTTGATAAAATTCAACATCTCTTTATGCTATAAACTCTCAATAAATGAAGTATCAAAGGAACATATCTCAAAATAATAAAAGCTATTTGCGACAAACCTACAGCCAATATCATACTGAATGGGCAAAAACTGGAAGCATTCGATTTGAAATCCAGTACTAGACAAGGATGCCCTCTGTCACCACTCCTATTCAGTATAGTATTGGAAGTTCTAGCCCAAGGAATTACGAAAGAAAAAAAAAAAGGTATTCAGTTATGAAAAGAGGAAGTCAAATTGTCTCTATTTGCAAATGACATGATTGTATATTTAGAAGACCCTATCATCTCAGCCCAAAATCTCCTTAATCTGATAAGAAACTTCAACAAAGTCTCAGGATACAAAATCAACATGCAGAAATCACAAGCATTTCTATACAGCAATAACAAACTAACAGAAAGCCAAATCATGAGCGAACTCCCATTTACAATTGCTACAAAGGGAATAAATGCCTAGAAATACAACTAACAAAGGATGTAAAGGACCTCTTCAAGGAGAACTACAAACCACTGCTCAAGGAAATAAGAGAGGACACAAACAAATGGAGAAACATTCCATGCTCATCATTAGGAAGAATCAATATCATGAAAATGGCCATATGGCCCAAAGTAATTTATAGATTCAAGGCTATCCCCATCAAGCTACCAATAACCTTCTTCACAGAACTGGATAAAATCACCTTAAACTTCATATGGAACCAAAAGAGAGCCTGCATAGCCAAGACAATGCTAAGCAAAAAGAACAAAGCCGGAGGCATCACGCTACCTGATTTCAAACTATATTACACAGCTACAGTAATCAAAACAGCATGATACTGGTATCAAAACAGAGATATGGACCAATGGCACAGAACAGAGGCCTCGGAGGCAACGCCACACAACTACAACCATCTGATCTTTGACAAACCTGACAAAAACATGCAATAGGGAAAGGAGTCCCTGTTTAATAAATGGTGTTGGGAAAACTGGCTAGCCATGTGCAGAAAGCAGAAACTGGACCCCTTCCTGACACCTTACACTAAAATTAACTCCAGATGAATTAAAGAGTTAAACATAAGACCTAACACCATAAAAACCCTAGAAGAAAACCTAGACAAAATCATTCAGGACATAGGCATAGGCAAGGACTTCATGACTAAAACACCAAAAGCATTGGCAACAAAAGCCAAAATAGAAAAATGGGACCCAGTTAAACTCCAGAGCTTCTATACAGCAAAAGAAACAATCATGAGAGTGAACCAGCAACCAAGAGAATGGGAAAAAAGTTTTGCAATCTACCTACCTGACAAAGGGCTAATATCTAGAATCTACAAATAACTAAAACAGATTTACAAGAAAAAAACAAACTCATCCAAAACTGGGAGGAGGATAGGAACACTTTTCAAAAGAAGACATATACAAGGCCAAAAAACATAGGAAAAAAATGGTCATCATGCCTCATTATTAGAGAAATGCAAATCAAAACTACATTGAGATACCATCTCACGCCAGTTAGAATGGCAATCATTAAAAAATCTGGAGACAACAGATGCTGGAGAGGATGTGGAGAAATAAGAACATTTTTACACTGTTGGTGGGAGCGTAAACTAGTTCAACCATTGTGGACGACAGGGTGGTGATTCCTCAAGGACCTAGAAATAGAAATTCCATTTGACACAGCAATGCCATTACTGGGTATATACCCAAAGGATTATAAATCATTCTATTATAAAGACACATGCACACGTATGTTCATTGTGGCACTGTTTACAATAGCAAAGACCTGGATCCAACCCAAATGCCCATCGATGATAGACTGGACAAGGAAAATGTGGCACATATACACCATGGAATACTATGCAGCCATAAAAAATGATGAGTTGGTATCCTTTGTAGGGACATGGATAAATCTGGAAACTATCATTCTCAGCAAACTGACACGAGAACAGAAAATCAAACACTGCATGTTCTCACTCATAGGTGGGTGTTGAACAATGAGAACACATGGACATGGAGGGAAGCAT
>PVKV010034785.1:0-17315 GCA_004027835.1 Alouatta palliata | reverse complement strand
GAAAAAGGGGAGGGACAGCAGGGGGTGGGGAGTTGGGGAGGGATAGCATGGGGAGAAATAACAGATACAGGTGATGGGGAGGAAGGCAGCAAATCACACTGCCATGTGTGTACCTATGTAACAATCTTGCATGTTCTTCACATGTACCCCCAAACCTAAAATGCAATAAAAAGTATATATATATATTAAAAAAAAAAAAGAGCAAAACCAATACAGAACTCATTGACTTACTATAGGATGACTTATTCTTTGGAGGCAGCATATACTCTCGAGTAACAGGTGGTTGCTGAAAAGCTACAAATTCATAAGATATGAAAGGAATTTAGTGTTTCTCATAAAATTCTTCAGGACTTCACCAGAAACTTCCAGTGTATTTGTTTAATTCAATTCAGCAAATATTTAGTGCCTATTTCATGCCAGGCACTGTGCTAAGTCCTGGAAAGGCAAAGATGAATAGGGTGTTCTCTCTGCCCTCAACATGCTCAACATGAAAGTGAAGAAGACAGAAATATAAATGACTAGCTAGATTACAGTGTAACAACGGCTACATTACAGGTACAAAAAGAGTAGTATGGAAATCAGCATAGGAAGGAATTATCTAGTCTCTGGCCATCAGAGAGAAAGAAAATGGCAGGTCAGGAGGGCCACCCTATTTGGGAGCCTCTGTAGCTCAGATAGGCCTTGAAAAGCCATCAATGACTTAGAGATGGAGAGAGGCATTATTAGATTGGCTGCCTTGAGAAAGCATTTAGGCAGTAGAGAAAAGGAAGTCAAACTGGTTGAGAGGCTCCTGAAATCAATCAATGAACATCTATTAAAATAGACTAAATAAAATGTGGAGTAAGGAGACAGAGATTTCTTCCAGGTGACCTAAGGAGAGAGAGAAAATGAAAGCTCTCCAGTACTCAAACAAGAGACATATAAAAGACAATCACTTGTTTACATGTGTGAGAAAACTAAAATTTTCTAATTCCTATAATGCAATGTAGTAGTTGTGGTGCTGACCCTTGCTCCCTTCTAAATAAGAACGAAACCAAGAACTCCCATTTCAGGATAAAGCAAGCAGCCACTAGCAATAAGACATGAGACGTGTCGTAGGGAGACTCACATCTTCAAATGAAACAGAACTGCAGTATCCCCCTTCATAGAAATCCTTATATGAGATAGCTACCCTCCTGGCATGGCTATGAGAAATTTCCATTTGCATTAGACTTAAATGTCTTGACACGATAAATTTCTGAGGATTACTTTGTCACACATATACTCTGCAAAGCACAGTGAAAATGAGTAGAAAATAACATTTTAAATCTCCATGATCAGTGCTGGACAGCATGTAGTGGGTAGAGATGTTAATGGGATTGCAGATGTCATCCCATCAATTGAGAACCCACTATTGAATGCCAGCACCTGAAACTCTACCTAGCATAGAGTAGGTACTGAAAGAATATTTGATGGATGAATGAATAAAAAAGAACAGATATCAAGAAAACATAATTGAGTTTTTGTGATATTTGTCTCTGAAAAGGTAAGAAAATACTAATGAACCCCTGCATAGGGTTGGAATAAAAAAGCATAATAAGTATTTTGTCAGATTTTCTTGTTATTTTTTTCATTTCCATCGTCTGCAGTTCAAAGTTCCATCAGAAGTGGGAACATATTTCCATTCTTAGACAAGCATATGAATTATTTTCTCTTCTTGTACCTTAGTGGGGGAAAAAGATTTTTTATGAATAAACAAAATATAAAATTTGATTCATAAACTCAGAATAAAATAAGTGAGAAAAATGCCTGGGGAATTATAGCAAATTGTGGTATGTGTGGTGGTCATTAATATCCTTACTGTTAAGTAGTGGGGCACAATCCCCTTCCCAAAAAGAGAGCTGAATCTCAAAATTCTCCCGAAATAAAATTAAAATGTGACCCAATACGTCAAAACTTGGTGAACATTTTTATGACCCATCAATTGTATCATTGCAAGTCGTTAGAGAGAAGATTTTGATGAACATCAATTTCTACATCAAGAAAAATAAATGCGTCTCCATTTCTTTCCTTCCCTTTGTTCTCACCTTCAAGTTGTTAAGGTCTTAGAGAAGAATAAAAGATGACATTTCAGTAGCTCACAAATCAGACTTAACTGTTCCCATGTCAGTTTGAGTTTAGAAAAGATTACTTTCATCTAACAGCCCTCTCAGATACAGTACTACGGTGGGGTACCATGTCACCTCCAGAAATGATTTATACTGCATCTATCTAAATTTTAAAATATTATAGAAATCTGCCCTCTATCTATCTCTATGATTTTAAAACAGCTCCAGACAGTGCCTTAATAATACAAAGAACAAAGAAAGGCATTTTCCTATTCCTTAACTACTTAGAATCCTAAATTAAGTTCGTATTTAAAAAGAGGTTCAGAACAGACGCAACTCTTCTCCTTGTTTTCAGTCGCCATAAAAGAAACAATCCAAACTTAAGGTTTAATCACTTTCATTCAAAAGTGTAAATGAAATGTACATGGACCTTGTGAGGATTGCAAACATGAGTAATATCTTTTCTCAGTGAGCTCCCAGTCTAGCCAGGACAACAAGAGGTTACACAAATATTTAAAATGTACAGAATAATGAGATGATTGTTTTAGAAATGTGTCAAAAGTGCCAACAATGCTAAGAGAAAGAAAGGATAACTTCAAAGCTATCCAGAACTGGAAAGCTAAGGACATTCTTGGTCCAAAGACATGGGATAATCATAGTACCAGGGGTTGTCAAGATGTGAAGTGTCCCCTAGAAGTCAAGAGAGCAGTGGGGAAAAAGTCTGAAAAACTGAGTCTGGAATAAATAAGGGGTGACCTTGAGTGCCAGGGCCAAGAATTTGGAATTTATAAGATAATCAATGAGAATGCTTCAAAGTGAGAAAATACGATTTCAGCTACAGTTTAATTTGGAAGCGATGTGAGGCTGGGATAAGGAGAGAGAGAGAGAGAGAGAGAGAGAGAGAGAGAGAGAGAGAGAGAGAGAGAGAGAGAGAGAGAGAGATCCCATTCAAGCGGATACTAACAAGATATCTATTATAATAATGGCCCAGTAATGAGATCTGAAACCAAGGCTGCTGCAGAGGAAGTGAAAGGAACGTTTCAAATTCAAGAGATATAAAGAGACATAATCTCCAGGGTTTTAAAAGTGCTGGGATATGAAGACTAAGTAGGTAGAGAAAAACCTGAATTAGTTGTGAAGTCTGTGAGACTAGGAAAATGGTGTGGCATTAATACAAATTAGAAAACCAAAAACAGTGGGGGATATATATGGAAAAGGAAGAGATGATTTGTTCAGGTCTAAAATATGTTGGATTTGAGGCCCTAATGGAGCAATCGGGTAGGAATTCCCTCTTTGGCCCAATGGCATGACCTTCAATAGATCCATTCAATTTTGTGATTTCAACTATGTGTAAGAAGAAGGTAGAGTTTATCACAGGCTGGGTATTGCCAAGGTCCACCTGCAATGAGGTCAAGGAGAATGGGTATTTCAAATTACTAGCAGAAGTGGTATTCAGATGGCTGCTTTTGGAGTCCAGGCTGGACAGGTTAAAAGAACAGCCCTGTGATTTATTTCCATATGTCAAATGTCCTTACTTTTCCTGATTTCTGTATTTTTTTTAATTTATTACTTAGAATCACTCCATCTTTTTCTTCAAGCCTATCAGGTCTACGCTACTTTTTCACCTTGCTACCAGCCCTTGTAGATCAGTGTGCTCATAGATTGGTAAAACTGAGTCATTTCCAAAATATTGTGTCTAAAGTGGACTTCAGAAAATGTCACTTGTGTCAGACTAAGGAAGGAAGTAAAAATTTGGCACATTAGCAAAGCAAGATTTTTCCTCAACCATATCACCATCACAGAAAGAGAAGAAAGGGTGGGGGAACAGGAGGAGGAAGAGTGGAAGGAGAAAAAAAAAACAAGAAGAAGAAGCGAAGGAAGGAAGAAAGGAAGACAGGAAGGGTTTTAGATTGATTTTTACTGAGGTGCACTAGAATCACATAAATAAGATTGTTTTCAATAATCCAAGTCAACACAGAGGCAAGAATTCCAGATATACCAGTCCTCAATATCCATTAATTTGACAAAGCAAATCTTCACTCAGTAATTCTGTTTCACCCATATGGACCCTACTTAGGACTACTAGAAGTAGTAAATGGAGAGGATCTTGAATTCAATAATTTTAGTATTAATTTGAACTTCTTGTGTGAACTAGAACAACTTATTTACCTTTTGAGCCTTAATTCTCTTGTATATAAAATAGCTATAATAACAGTCACCTTATAATGTTACTTTAAGATAAAATACATGTATGTGTGCTTATGTGTTCCCCACCATAGAATTCAACATAGTCTCAATAACTTCTAGTTCACTTCCTTACATTTAATTACTGTTAGAATTAAATAAAATAATGTGCTTGGAGGCACCTGGAAAACAGTAGATTAGCTCGACAAACTTACAAAGTAATAAAATGATGCTTGAAAAATAGCTTTAGCTATGTACATATCCTCATGATTCATTTTAAGTTGACATTGAGGATGAACTTGTTTCACTGAATAATACCTTGAAAACTTATTGAAGTTCTAAATATTCTACATGCTAAAATAAAATGTACTGCATTCCTTAGAGTATTTTCAAGCATGATAAAACACCATCTAAGTGCAATGCATATTTTTTAGATGCAAGCCATATTTGACTTTGAAACTATGCTGACACGAGAGAAAATGTAGCGTTGATTAGCTTTCTAAGCCCCACTAGATTTTCAAGATAATCACAGTCTACTCCACATTTTAGTTTTATAAACGTGGCCTTAATTTGTGTCAATGTGACCTCCAAAACTTAAAATGGTTTCAAACCCATGGACCTCTGAACTCTGGTGGCAGTTAATTGTCAAAGGTCTTCATGTTCATATAAACACAGAGTGTTACTTTCATATTAACTAAATAATGTGTCTCATGAATAATATTTGTGCTGTTTCAAATATTTCTAGCTATTGGGATCCATACAATAAAATATCATTGCAAAGCGTTCGTGTCAGAAAAAAACTTACTTTCAAATGACAGAAGCCCAATTCAAACTAAAAATGAAATTTGGGGACTCATATGTCTGAAAAAAATATGGATAAATCTGAGCATGCATGAATAGATCCAGTGGCACAAACCATGAATATAGGACTCCATCTCTTTAAATACCTCAGCTTTATTTCCTGCCTTTGAGCTCTATTCTCATGCATACTTTAACACTGTGTAGGTGGTTGCCAGCAGGTACAAGTTTATATAGGCAAATCCCAACAGATAAAAGGGACTGCCTCACTCTCAGCAGTCTCAGCAAAGGTTCTGAGACTATCTCTAACTGGGTATCCCATGTCCATCAGAGATGTAATTACTGTGATCTGGGATATGGAATACTTTGATAGGCCAAGCTTAAGATACATACTCACTGCTACAGCCAAGAGTAGAGTCTAAATCACCCAACGTGAACGGACCAAGAGTAAAAAACGGAGGGATGGTTTATAATAGGAAAATTGGGGTACTGGTACCGCAATAAGGGGAAGAGATGCTGACCAGTAAAAATGTGTTGGCCATTATAGCATTGTAGAATATATAGTGGTCACTTACAATAACACATGTTCTCAATGTGTGTGGATCTTAAAATGTTTTGCTGTTTGAAAAGGAATTCTCACATTTGAAAAGCTTGAGAATCACTAAATCAATTCTTTTTTCTATTGAAGTATATAGACTGATATAGATCAAATACATGGATGAGTGAAGTTTCTGTCTCTCAGTTTAGTTGATCAGTGTGGTGAGTATGATGCCTGAGATGTCTGCTTTGGAATTTCTTTTGCCTATCAGTCACTAGCTCAGTGAGTTTTCTTGGTCGATTAGGTAACTTCACAAAGCATTGTCTTCTCTAGGGAGCAGAGAATAGCATAAAAGAAAATCTCACAAAGCACATTTTCAGCAAGAATTTTTGAATTGAAGTGTTTATTCCTGAATCATCTGAAGTATTCAGGTTAGGTGCTTACAGAATGTGTTTATGAATTTCCTTAGTGTTAATTTGGAATTAGTTATGCATTCTACATATAAAGGCCTTTATACTTACTTCCATGAGATAGGTTAACACAAAGTAATTTTAGGAGGTTAATTATTATGATGCACTCTAAATGAGCACAATTGTTAGAATCATTATGTACTCATGAGTGGCAAGTGCCCTCTTCCACTCCTATACTTTTCCAGCTACTGGGAAGTTCATTCTTCTGTGGAAGGAAAATCTGTAGTGTCATAAGAAATCACTTCACAATTACTTTATGCATACTTTTTTTTTTTTTTATAAAAGTAGGTACTTGCATGAGAAATCCTATTTTCATCACTCATTCTTTCAGCAATATGGAGCCTTTTGGTTTTAATCTCATATAATGCTACATAAATGACAGACTCCTATCTATTCACAAAATCAGACTATCCTTCAATTTCACCATAATGCTTAGACTTCCAAATCTTCTTCCTTCACAAATTGAAACTAAGTAGTTTAATCTTAATAAACTACTTAGTTTATTAAGTAGTTTTTATGCTCCCTAGGTTCTTCCATATTTCCTCTTCAAAAACAGTTTTTAAAAGTATAATTGGCATTTTTCCTTTTCCTTTTAGTTGATACATTAAAATTGCACATATGCATGAGATACAGAGTGAACCTTCAATACATGTATACAATGTGCAATGACCAAATCAGGGTAATTAGCATCTCCATTGCCTCAAACATTTACCATCTCTTTGTGCTGGGAACACTCAAAATCCTCTCTTCTAGATCTTTGAAAATGTACAATAAATTATTGTTAACTACATTCACCCCACAGTGCTATATAGTGCTGGAACTTATTCCTCATATCTAGCCATAATTGTACATCCATTAACAAACCTCTCCCTATCCTCCCTCCCACACTTCCCAGCCTCTATTAACCATAATTTACTCTCTACTTCTATGAACTTAACTTTTCTTACCTCCCACATATGAATGAGAACATGCAGTTTTTATCTTTCTGTGCCTGGCTTATTTCGCTTAACACAATGTCCTCCAAGCTCATCCATGTTGCCACAAATGACAGGATTTCATTCGTTTATGGCTGAATAGTATTCTGTCGTATATATATGACACACTTCCTTTATCTATTCATCTGTTGATGGACATTTAGGTTGATTCCATATCTTGGCTATTGTAAATAATATTGTAATAAACATGAGGCTGTAGCTATCTGTTCAACATACTGATTTCCTTTTCTTCGGATAAATACCCAGTAGTGGGATTACTGGATCATATGGTAATTCTATTTCTAGTTTTTTGAGAAACATCCACACTGTTTTCCTTAATGTCTTTACTAATTTTAATTTACAGCCATTTCCTCTGTATCCTCAGCAGCATTTGTTATTTTCTGTCTTTTTGATAATAGCTGTTATAATGAAGCTAAAATGATAACTCATTGTGGTTTTAATTTAAATTGTCCTGGTAGTTAGTGACATTAAGTATTTTTTCATACTTGTTCACCATTTGTTTGCCTTTTTCTGAAAAATCTCCATTCATATCCTTTGTCCATTTAAAAATAATATTATTGCTTTTTACTGTTGACTTGCTTGAATTCCCTGTATATTCTTGATATTAGTCTCTTGAATAATTGATATTTTATGAATTGTGCATGCTTTGAATGTATAATGTGATAAGGTTTTTTTTTTTAAGTTTGGCTTCATTTATTAAGCATGATGCTCTTGAGATTCATTCATGTTGTTGCGTCAAAGCTTCTATTGTGACAGCAAAACACCTGACAACAATTTGGTAAGTTTTAAACACATTAGCCAAGTGTGGCATCCCACACCTGCAACCCCAGACTGAATCGGGCAGATTGTTTGAGCCCAAGAGTTTGAGACCAGCCTGGGAAACAGGGCAAAACTCCATCTCTACAAAATACATAAAAATTAGCCAGGCATTGTGATGTGTGCCTGTGGCCCCAGCTACTCAGGAGGCTGATGCAGGGGAATCACCTGAGTCCAGGAGGTCAAGCCTTCAGTGAGCTGTGATTGCACCACACTGCACTTCAGCCTGGGTGAGAGACCAAGACTCTGTCTCAAAACAACAACAACAAAAACATGACTACAGAGGGAGAGATCCAAGATGGCTGAATAGGAACACTCTGGAGTGCAGTTCCCAGTGAGAATGCAGAGGGTGAGTGATCAGCGCATTTCCAAAAATGTTTTTACTGCCCACAGACCAGGGGATTCCCAGGCAGAAAAGTGCCACAAGTATGGCTGTTTCAGCTGGCACAGCGGGTCTCCGCACAAAAACTCATACAAATCTGGGTGGCCGTTTCAACTGGTGCCTGGAATGCCAGGGAGACAGAGTCACCCATTCAACTGATAAAAAGGGGGCTGAAACAGGAAGCCAGGTGATGTGGCTCAGCAGGTCCCACCCCCACAAAGACCAGCAATCTGAAATGCTCTGGATTGAGAGTTTCACAGCAAGCACAGTTGGACCTGGGATGGTCCAGCTCTGTGGGGGGAAGGACGTCTGCCATTACCAATGTAGTCCACTACTACTGAGGCAGTCTGCCATTACTGAGGCAATCCGCCATTACCGAGGCAGTCCGCCATTACAGAGGCAATCCATCATTACTGAGGCAGTCCACCATTACCAAGGCAGTCCGCCATTACCGAGGCAGTCTGCCATTACAGAGACAGTCTGCCATTACTGAGGCAGACCACCATAACCAAGGCAGTTCTAACTATACCTCTATAAACAAAACCACAAGGAAGTTCACACAGCAGCTGGGCACAGCCCATGGCAGCTCAGCAACACCTCTGTTGGCAGACTGTGACTAAGCTACCTCCTCGCTGGGCAGGGCATCCCTGAAAAAAGGCAGCAGCACATCAGGAACTTATAAATAAAGCCCCACCTTCCCAGGACAGAGCACCTGGGAAAAAAAGGCAGTTATGAGTTCCGCTGCAGCAGACTTAAACGTACCTGCCCAGCAGCTCTGAACAGAATAACAGAGCTCACAGCTCAGCACTTGAGCTCCTATAAGGGACAGACTGTCTCCTCAAGCAGCTCCCCGACCCCCATATATCCAAAGAGACACCTCATAAAGGAGAGCTCAGGCTGACATCAGGTGGGTATCCTTGTGGGACAAAGACAGCAGAAGAAGAAACTGGCAGCAACCCTTACTGTTCTGCAGCCACCTCAGGTGATCCCCAGGCAAGCAGGGTCTGGAGTGGACCTCCAGCAGTCTTACAGCAGAGGGGCCTGACTGTTAGAAGAAAAACTAAACAACAGAAAGAAATAACTTCATCATCAACAAAAATGACGTCCACTCAGAGACTCCATCCAAAAGTCACCAACTACAAAGACCACAGGTAGATAAATCCACAAAGATGGGAAGAAACCAGTGCAAAAAGGATGAAAACACCCAAAACCAGAATGCCTCTCCTCCCCTAAAGGATCACAACTCCTCGCCAGAAAGGGAACAAGGCTCGATGGAGAATGAGTCTGATGAATTGACAGAAACAGGCTTCAGAAGGTGGGTAATAACAAACTTCTCAGAGCTAAAAGAACATGTGCTAACCCAATGCAAAGAAACTAAGAACCTAGAAAAAAGGTTAGATGAGATGCTAACTAAAATAAACAGCTTAGAGAAGAATATAAACGACTTGATGGAGCTGAAAAACACAGCATGAGAACTTCACGAATTATTTTGCAGGTATTTTATTTTCTGTGGCAGCACTAACAGTGGTCTCGGGACCCACTCATGATGTTGAGAGACAGGACTCAGGGCATTCATTTTGCTTGTATGGATCATAGCAGGAATGGCACACCTCTGGAGCTCATAGCAGCAGTTTCCTGATCATGGTCCTGATGATGGCAATAACAACATAATTCTGGAGCCAGGATCCCCAGATCATGTAAGAGGCAGCAGCTACCCCGACGGTAAGGTTCTATGATGAGTCTGTGGAAGGGAATATGCTCCCCTTATGATGGGGAGCCCCATATTTAATCACTCCTCACTCTACTAACCTATTTCTTCATATCAAAGCTTTTCCTTCAGTAATTCCACCCAGAGGACCATTTTGAAAAGGCACCAGGCCTGGAGTTTGGGAGTGCAATGAGGAAGTGACTGCTGGAAATTAGTGAATCTCCAACCTTTTTCCTCAGATCTTCAGCACTGTTTATTCACTACCCTGATGTTACTTCTGCAAACACTCATACCAGGGATTGAACCTCTGAGGAGTTTCTCAGCTTTCTCCATACCTTTACGGTATCTCTCAGAGATCAATTTTGGCTAAGGGAGCTAGTTGTCTTAGTTCAACATCTTCGTTGATACTTAACCCGGAACCCAAGGAATTGTTTTGTAGAATAAGTTTTGCAATCACTATGTTTATTCACGTTGTCTTTGCTGTTGAAGGTGTTTGAAATGTTTACATTGCTGATAACTTGTCCGATGTCTTCAAAAAAAACAGTTACATTAAATTTGTTATTGGAGCTTAAGTTGTTTAAGGAAATTTAATTAAGACAGCATTTAATCTCTATGTAAGAAAAAAAATGACATTGCCAGATTTGTTCACTAGTCATATAAATAAAGCAAAATCCAAGTGATCTTTTCACTCTACACACAAAATCTCTCTGACTTTAAAGACTCCATCAACAAATGGAAATACATTTAGTCAAATAAATATTGCAAAATTTTCAAGTATCCCAGTAATCAAAAATGCACATTGAGGCAACAATAAAAGACCATCATTCATTTACCAAATTTGCAAAAGATACTTTGTCAGAATTCCTATTTTGGGTAATTGTGCAATGGATTAATGCTAGGAAAAAATCCTACATTGTGGACAGAAAATATAGTAGTAAAACACTTTAGGAAATATATGAAATAAGTATCCAGAATGAAAAATGTTTGTGATGTAATTTAATTTCTGGGAATTCATCTTTAAAAAGTAGTTATAAATATTTACAACAGAGATGTTACTTTAAAATATTTTAATACGATTTAATATATGACTATTTTAGGTCATCTGATGCATCCATATATGTAGTGTGAGGGATGTAGAGGTTGAGATGTTATAGCAAAAAAAGCGAAGATTAAAAGTAGCCCATTTTCTTTTTATTTCTCAACTTTTATTTTAGGTCAGGGGGATACATGCACAGCTTTGTTATATGGGTAAATTGTGTGTATCAGGGGTTTGGGATACAAATGATCCCATCATCCAGGTAGTGAGCATAGCACCCAATGGGTATTTTTTCAACATTTGCCCCCACCTTATACCCTCCTTCCTCTAATAGTATCCACTGTCTATTATTCCCATCTTTTTTTAAAAAAACAAATCATTGTTAATTTTTGTGAGTACATAGTATGTGTATATATTTACAGGTCACATGAGATATTTTGATAAAGGTATGCAATGAATAATAATCACATCAGAGTAAATGAGATATCCATCACCTCAAGCATTTGTTCTTTGTATTACAAACAATCCAATTATACTCTTTGTTATTTTTAAATGTACAATTAAGTGATTATTGACTATATTTGCCCTGTTGTGCTATCAAATAGTAAACCTTATTCATTTTTCTAAATCTATTGTTCCCATCTTTATGTCCTTGTGTTCTCAATGTTTAGCTCTCACTTACAAAAGTGAGAACATGCAGTATTTCGTTTTCTGTTTCTGTGTCAATTCTCTTAGGATAATGGCCTGCAGCTGCATCCATGCTGCTGCAAAAAAACATGACTTTGTATTTTTTATGGCTGCATAGTACTCCATGGTGTATATGTACCACCACATTTTGTTTATCCAGTTCAACATTGATGGGCATTTAGGCTCATTCCATGTCATTGCTATTGTAAATACTGCAAGCAGCCCATTTTGAAGTTTTGACTGCTAACAGAATTTCTGAGTCGAGAAAACTTTTCAGTCTGTCTGATTACCAGCACAACTAAAACAAAAGTTATGTAATACAAATGCAAAAGACAAAAGCACATTGATATAGATTTTGAGGAGAGAAGATTATTAAAATTCTTATGATTCACTTTAGCATGTTGTTTTAAAATTATTTAATTGACAAATAAAATTGTATGTATTAGACATATCTGAGGTACTGTGATAACCTGCTTTTTGCCAGCTAAAACTAACTCTCTCTTTCTGAGACTAAAAGCTGTTCAGGCTTTATGTTAGCTTCTTGAGCCAGACGGACTCCATCTTAGCTTCTTCATTTTAGTTATTTTCCCACCATTAAGTATGTAACTATAGTATGTAGCTGGGGCAGGCTGACACTGGGCACCTCCAGGAATGCAATTGTTGATAAGAGGCCGGGTTAAGTGGTACCAGCAGAGCCTGGGATTGCAGGTGCTGTCGAGTGCCCAGAGCCCCCATTATCTATAAGTTTTACGACTTTCATGACAGCTTTACCCTTCACACCTGGTACTGTTTTATTACTCATGTACTAGTTTATCTTTTAACTTTTTGCTTACTCTGCTTTTGTGAAAAATTTGCTTCAGCTAAGTTCCCCCTCCCTTTTAAAACTAGGGTATAAAAGACCACCTAGGGAGGCCGAGGCAGGCGGATCACGAGGTCAAGAGATCAAGACCATCCTGGTCAACATGGTGAAACCCCGTCTCAACTAAAAATACAAAAAAATTAGCTGGGCGCGGTGGCGCGTGCCTGTACTCCCAGCTACTCGGGAGGCTGAGGCAGGAGAATTGCTTCAACCCTGGCGGCGGAGGTTGCAGTGAGCCGAGGTCACGCCACTGCACTCCAGCCTGGCGCCTGGTGATGAGTGAGACTCTGTCTCAAAAAAAAAAAAAAAAAAAAAAAAAAAAAAAACCACCTAACTTTTCTTAGGGACCGAGAGAATTTTGGGCATTAGCCACCTCTAGGTCACCGGCATAATAAAGGACTCATAATTCAATCTCAGAGTGTAGCACATTCCTTGACTTGCTCAGATACAACAGTACAATGTGATGTTTAGATATGTATTTACAATATGAAATGATTAAATCATTTGCTGATTAACAAATACGTAACTTCACACATTTTTTGGTTGTGAAAACATTTTAAATCTACTCTTTTAGTGATTTTGAAATATATGATGCATTATTGTTTATTATAGTCACCATTCTCTGCAATAGATTACTAAAGTTTATTCCTCCTATTTAAAATTGTTACCCTTTGAGCAACATCTCCCCTTTCCCCATTCACTCCTCTTACTCAGCCTCTGGTAACACCACCACTCAATTCTCTACTTTAATGAGTTCAACTTTCTTAGATCCTTTAGCATATTGTCTAGGTCCGAGTTCAATTGTACAGACTGTACTTTAGCTAGTTCAAGCAGGAAAGAATTTGTGTTAGTCCACACTCATGCTACTATGAAGAAATACCTGAGACTGAGTAATTTTTTTTTTGAGACAAAGTTTTGTTCTGTCACCCAGGCAGGAGTGCAATGGCATGGTCTCAGCTCATTGCAACCTCCACCTCCCAGGTTCAAGCAATTCTCCTGCCTCAGCCTCCTAAGTAGCTGGTATTACAGGCACCTGCCATCACACTTGGCTAATTTTTGTATTTTTAGTAGAGACAGGGTTTACCGTGTTGGCCAGGCTGGCCTCAAACTCCTGACCTCATGATCCACCTGCCTTGGCCTCCCAAAGTCCTGGAATTACAGGCGTGAGACACCGCACCCAGTGAGACTGAGTAATTTATAAATAAAGGAGATTTAATTGACTCACAGTTTCACATGGTTGGAGAGGCCTCAGGAACTTACATTCATGACAGAAGGGGAAGCAAGTACCTTCTTCACAAGGCAAGGAGAAATGCCCAGCAGCAAAGTGGGAAGAGCCCTTATAAAAATAACAGATCTCGTGAGAACTCATTCGCTATCACGAGAACAGCATGGGGGAAACTACCCTCATGACTCAATCATCTCCACCTGATCCCACCCTTGAGCTGTGAAGATTATTACAATTCAAGGTGAGATTTGGGTGGGGGCACAGAACCAAACCATATTAGAACTCATTATAGAATTGTGGGAGGAGCTGAAGAAAAAAACTCTAGTTTGCGTTTTCAGAAACAACTTCTATACACTCACCATGGAACCTGGCTATCAGGGTAGCTGCTGCCTCTTACATGATTAAGGGGCTCGTGGTTCCACAACCATACTGTTATTGCCATCATCAGGAAACCACCACAATCTGGAAACTGCTGCTATGAGTTCCAGAGGTGTGTCATTTCTGCGGTGATTCATACAAGCAAAATGAATGCCCTGAGTCCTGTCTCTCAACATCATGAGTAGGTCCTGAGACCTCTGTTAATGCTGCTACAGAGGAGTGATTAAATGTGGGGCTCCCCAGCATAAGGGGCATATTCCCTCCACAGTGACTTCTTGAAACTCATTTGAGAGAACCCAGATTGAGATCTGACCTCTGACCCTTTCACCATAGCCATTGATGAAAAAAGCTAGTTCGTATTTCGACAAATATGTCAACAGGCCAATACATCAAGATATCTGAAGAACAGGATTCTTTCAAGAGAAAACTATTTGAAAAGATTTCATCTAAAGCAGAAACATTACAACACAGAAACACTCATTTTAAAAAATAAGAATAATAAACATAATACAATATATCTTTTTATGAGAGACACACCTAAATCATCGAGGACAAGCAAAGGTTGAAAGTGAAAGGTTAAAAGAAGTCATATAAGGCAAATACTTAATAAGAGAAGCCTAGTATTTACATTAGTATCAGAATAGTTTTTTTTTTCCAAACAAAGCATTATTAGAGTGAGAGCAGGTCAGTACAAATGACATTCATTTTGCCAAAAAAGTATAGAAATTTTTAACAATGGATGAACCTAATAAAATAACTTCAAAATATGTAGAGTTAAAATTGATAGAACAACAAAAACAAAAAGGAGAAATTGATACCATCATAGTAGGAGATTCTGATACACCTCTCCCAATTATCAATAGATTAAGGAGATAAAATTCAGAAAGGATATAGAAAGTCTCAATAATGCAATTAAAAATCTTGATCTAATAGACCTACATAGAACTTTGCATCCAGAAATTTGAGAACTTGCATTCTTTTAAGAAATATATTTTGTAAATGAGACAGCAAAAAAACTGGATAATGTACTGAGCCACAAAATGAAGCTTAACAAATTTTAAAGCATAGGTATTATGCTCTGACAACTCAATTAAATTAGAAAGATAACAAAAATAATTAACCAATATATTTACTATTGCGAGACAATTTTCCATGGGTTTTGTATTTCTGCAAGTCTTAGGAGCAGAGACGCTGACTGGCTTTTTCTCAGGCTATCTTTTCAAGGATATTTGTATAGCAGACAACTTTGGAAGATAGATAGTATCTCCCTCTAGAGCAAAGGGCAAGCATGCTTATTGTACAGTATAAAAGATCTGAGTTTCTTAAGCTCTGAAGTACTTCCTGTAACGCAAATGCACATGTCACCTGGCTCTCTTCATCACCCTGGTGAAATTGAGATTTGGGGACCCAGCACATGAAAATGCTGATACACTGACCACTGCTTATGCTGTGTTTTATAAAGTCCTTTGTTGCTGACCTAGGAATCTCGAATCTGTCATCATCTATGAGCTAGAAGTTAACAAGGATGTTAACTTGTTAACTTGTAAGTAGGGTAAAATCTCAGATCCTTCATGATAGGTTAATATCCATGTTTTCAGAAATTTTAAAAACACACTGATAAGTAACTTGTAATGAACATTGTAATATGTTTAAAAGAAAACTATAATAAAAATATTGTATATCAAAACTTAAGGCATATAGGAAAAGCAGTACTTTGAAGGAAATGTTATAGCCTTAAATACTTATTTTAGGGGAAAAGGTTATGAATTAATTAGACATCTGAAAGAGAGTATTAGACTGAACCTAGAGAAAGCAGAAGAATAATTAAAAACAGAATGTAAATCAATGAAATAAGAGTGACACATGCAAAAGTGCAACAAAGGCAAAAATCGGGATTTTGGGAAAAAATTGCAAAATAAGTATACTTTCAGCAAGATTCATAAAGAAAAAATGACAGAGAATGAGAGAGGAGGCACCAAAGTACAAATGATAAATGAAAAAGAAGAACCTAACTTAAAGCAGAGAATATAAAGATAAACACACAACAACTTTAATGAATTAGGCAAAATGGACAAATTTCTAGAAAAATATAACTTAGCAGAATTGATTTGAGAAATGCATTATAAGCTTGAATAATCTTGTTAATATGAAAAAATTAAAACAATAATTTCAAATCTCTTAAAATAAATACCAATCTCAAAACAGATAACCTTAATCTCATTCAAATGCTTTCAGAGGATATAAAAAGGAAAAGAGGATTTCTTCCCTAACTCATCTATTAGTTCTACATATATCTGAGATCAAAAATGCATAAAACAGTACAAAAAAGGAGCATAACAAACTTATTTTGCTCACTAATATAGACTTAAAAATACTAAGCATTTGCAAAAATCCTCAACAAAATACTAGCAAGCCAAATTCAGCTGCATATCAAAAAGCTAATCCACCACGATCAAGTAGGCTTCATCCCTGAGGCATAAGGTTGGTTCAAAAAAACACAAATCAATAAATGTGATTCATCCCATAAACAGAACTAAAAAACACATGATTATCTCAATAGATGCAGAAAAGGCTTTTGATGAAATTCAACATTTCTTTATATTAAAAACCCTCAACAAACCAGGCATTGAAGGAACATACTTCAAAATAATCAAAGCCATCTATGACAAATGCACAGCCAACATCATACTGAATTGGGAAACGTTGGAAGCATTCCCCTTGGAAACTGGAATAAGGCAAGGATGACCTCTTTAAACACTCCTATTCAACACAGTTTGGAAGTCTGAGCCAAAGCAATCAGGTAAGAGAAAGAAATAAAAGGCATTCAAATAGGAAGAGAGAAAGTCAAACTATACTTGTTTGCAGATGACATAATTCTATACCTAGAAAACCCCATAGTCTCTGCCCAAAAGCTCCTTGATCTAATAAACAATTTCAGCAAAGCTTCAGGATACAAAAGTGGGCAAAGGATATGAACAGACACTTTACAAAAGAAGACATACATGAAGCCAACAAACATATGAAAAAATGCTCATCATCACTGGTCATTAGAGAAATGCAAATCAAAACTACATTGAGATACCACCTCACACCAGTTAGAATGGCGATCATTAAAAAATCTGGAGACAACAGATGCTGGAGAGGATGTGGAG
>PVKV010034784.1:0-17295 GCA_004027835.1 Alouatta palliata | reverse complement strand
TATAATCAGTGTAATTTGCTTATTGTTTATGTTCTTTAAACTTGTTATTACTTCATGAAAAAATGGAACATACCCCTGAAATTTATTCTTCTTGTATGTGGTTTCTACCTTATTCCATAGACATATGGAAATAAGTGATTTATTTTTGTTCTAGAATTTGAATGGATGACATTTTTTAGTTTCCTTTATGCACCAGAGTTGCCGAGTTTGCAGCGTGCACATTTAAAAATTACTGATATCAATTATGGCTTTTTTGTTACATTTTAAATTCAGTTATTAATAATGGTCAAGGTTACTAGAACCTGTTTTATCTGAGAGTTAATTTTTAAATACGTTTTTTGAGAGTTAATTTAATAATCTTAATGGCAGATGGTATTTTCTTTTGTTACTCATGTACCATTCAAGTTGCAATAACTGTAATTGCAAAGTTAAGGGTTTTAACATAAACCTAGGGGAATCTATATTATTTCTTGATTTAATAATTTATATAATCTCTGAAAGCTCCTATGGCACTGTATAACTTAGCTAAGTACCAATACAACAGAAAGAATTGTATTCTTTACTTAATGAATAACATCTGGTGTTTGCATCTCCTCATTAAATAACAAAATGCTTAACTGAATGTCACATAATATCTTGCGAATGTCATTGGAAATAAAATCATATAATATTTTAAAAATTATGATTCAGAAAATGTAATATATATATATATATATATATATATATATATTGCGCTTTAGGTTCTGGGGTACATGTGCAGAACATGCAGGATTGTTGCATAGGTACATACATGGTAATGTGGTTTGCTGCCTCCATTCCCCTGTCATATATATCTGGCATTTCTCTCCATGTTATCCCTCCCTAACCCCCTTCCCCTCAATGTCCCTCCCCTATTCCCACCCAAAAGACCCCAGTGTGTGATGCTCCCTTCCCTGTGTCCATGTGTTCTCATTGTTCAATATCCCCCTATAAATGAGAACATTGCAGTGTTTGATTTTTTGTTCTTGTGTCAGTTTGCTGAGAAAGATGGTTTCCAGATTTATCCATGTCCCTACAAAGGACACAAACTCATCGTTTTTCATGACTGCATAGTATTCCATGGTGTATATGTGCCACATTTTCCTTGTCCAGTCTATCATTGATGGGGATTTGGGTTGGTTCCCCGTCTTTGCTATTGTAAACAGTGCTGAAGTGAACATACGTGTGCATGTGTCTTTATAATAGAATGATTTATAATCCTTTGGATATATACCCAGTAATAAGATTGCTGGATCAAATGGAATTTCTATTTCTAGATTCTTGAATATATATAAATGTGTGTATGTGTGTGTGTTTGTGTGTGTGCGTATGTTCATGAATATATTTTTAATTTAAGCAGATATCTTAGCTATATATATTCTATTATCTCCTTTGAAAATAGCTGAGACAATGTTATCTGATGATTGAAAATAAAATATATAACCCTTATTATATATTACTTTACCTACTTGTTGCCATTTTATAACCAAGTACATATGTTCTCCTATAGCATCTCCTTTAAGCATTCAGTTTGTTAGTGAGGCAATGCTACCTGGTATCACCACTGGCAAATATCACAATGTCAAGGAATTATAATCTACATTCTAAATATCAGTTGAGAACAGGCTCAAGTAAAAGCACTGTAAACTTTAAAACTGCCCCATGCAAACCAAGAGACATTAGGATAAATAAAAGGGAAAAAGAAATAAATGAAAGCAATTAGTAGAAAATATAAGAGTTGCAAAGTGAGAGACCAGCTCAGTGTACAAACAAGCACTTTCATGTGAATATGAGATCTAAAAAAATGGAAAGTTAGGGCATGTGATTATATATTTATTTAGTATATTTTAATATTAATGTTATTTTTAAAATGTGTAAAATATGTTAGCACTTTTTTTGAAAATAATATATCTGTTTATTGCCTTGACTGGACACTATTCAATTGGCTGTCATGTTAGAGAGAAACATAGTACAGAAGACCACAGAAAAATGTTATAATGGACATTTTGAAAGCTATGCTAGGAAGAACTGGTCATTAACTAGCTACCTTGGTGAGATTAAACAGCTACTGAATGTTGAACATTTCATTGGTGCCAAGTAGCATCCTCATGTTTTGAGTCCTTTACCTCCTGTATCTCAGAAGGACAACTGTTTTTAGTTACCAGTATTTCTGCATTTTATTTAATGCCATATTAAGAAATGCATATAAAACATTCAAATATAAATGTTAAATGAGGAGAAAAAAATAATAGCTTATTTGAAGTACTGCACTGGAAATATGATAAACAGGTTGACATGACTGGAGTAATTCATGTGAATGGTTGAAAGTATAAATTTAACTTTTATAGGTAAGCAGCTATTTTCCAAACTATTATAACATGATGAATTCAAATGTCAACAGTTTTTGCATCAAAGGCTTGCTCCTGGGCCTAAAAGTATTTCCTCCTGGAAAGTAAGAATTTCTAACTCATTTGGATTGTGATATATATACCCTGATAAACAAGGAAATCATTTGTCTAAAGTCATTTGTTAAAATTTTCCAACCACTCAACTCTTACTAAAATTCATTTTCCTCATAATGCTGCTTGTCAGTAACAAGTCCAAAAGGATGAATCAATGCACAAAATGCACTAAAATAATCAACATTGCTACACGTTGACATTAGTCATTAAAAATTGGGACTGAAGATGTCATTTGGAGATTGATGCCTGCCATAAATGAATAAACTGTACTTGTAAGTGACATGTCGTAGCAATGTGATCTTTCGTGACTATAAGATCTACGATGGCTGAGACCCTGGTTTAGTGCAGAACCTTAAGCAAAAAGGAAATACTCAGAATATAAAATGGCTTCATAAATATTTGTTTTAATAAATTAATGGACTGTATTTTTGAAATAAGACTGGATAAAGATAGAATAGTCATAGTAGTATTAAATATATACAAGGTACCATATTTAGTTTTGGTAAATAATTGGTATTGTATATGTTCAAGAGCAAAGACGCCAGATCCAGAATTTCTAATTGAAAATTCCGTTACATACAAGGTATTCACACTTGTGTCTCTCCATGACACATTTTCATCATCTAAAGTATGGAAAGACTGAATCCTTGTAATTTTCTTGGAGAAGTTCCTGTCACACAGTAAACATGATATATTTATTGGTTACAGTTATTATTACCATTGTTGTGGGAGTCATGTGGAAAATAGGCATTTCTTTCATGATCAAGGAGTTTATATTCTAGCAGGAGAGACGGATAGAAGCAAGATTAACTCTAATATAAATTATGATGTCTATTTTAAATTTCTGAAACTACTAGTGAAGATTTAATGAGTGGGAATGAGAACTCATCTCCTGAATGATGTAGCTCTTTAAGTGACTCCTGAATAATTTTATATGATTGTGAAGTTTTTCATGAATATTTTGGCATAGAAAATTGCAATAACCATATTCTGGCAAAGATAAAGTAGCTAGACCCAAAGAGGCATGAAAAACCCACAAAACAACATTCACCCCTAAATGCTTTTATTGATTAATTTATTAGATAATTACTCCATTAAAACTTATTTTATGCCATTTCCTGTTAATATTTACTTTTGAAATTGGCATTCCAGGCCATTGAACATCAAGAGGCCATATACCTCTCCAAACTTATCCTCCAATATTCTCCACCTACCAATTCCAATTTCATTTGATGCTCCGTTTTTTGTCTGCTTTTTCCCAAACTCACTGTGGTTTTATGCATTTTCCTTTCACCTCAAAGGCTGTTATACCTAGTCTATACGGGGCAAAATTCTAGCCTTCTATAAAATTTCTTCTTCAAATGTTATTTCCTTTGCAAAACTTTAGGGGAAGTTTTTCTGCATCATTTCAAATTTGGCAGATAGAGACCAAACAGTGTGTCTTCCCCCCAATTCCACCACATATGCACACACATGCACACACACAAACACACACACACACACACTCTCTATATAAGGTAGTTATAGGAAATTCCCAATTTCTTTAATCAGGGATAGAGAATATCTTATTAGAAGTGCATTTAGACACCCAGAACAGGAACAAATGCAGCTTATCTATATGGATTCCCTTGGCTTTCCAAATCCCTAAGAAGTGAGGGCTGGCATGGAGATGCCAGTGTTATTTTCCATATACACTAGAGTCTTGCTGATTTCAGAAGCTTAATTTCTTCCCGGGCCATGATACTTAATGTTTTCACTACTACCCATAAGGATTTACACCTATAGTCTATATGCTACCATTTAAGGAAAAAAATTGATTTCCTCATTCTAAACCAATTTCTGTAACAGAGAGGGAGCTTTGACAACTAGGGGAAGCAGGAATATAGTTCTGAGTAGTATGTGCATTGAAAGTTTCATCACTGCAGAAAACTCATTATTCAAATGCCTCTGCTCAGTATTAGACCTTTCATCTTCTAGCTACCATATCATTTTCTCTTTAATATGAGTTGGCCTCCAGGTTGGGGACTGGGAAATAGTAGGTAAGACATAGTCTTGACTTCATGGAGGTCCTGGTTGAGTAGATAAAACATAACAATATCAAGATTGTTTGGTCATTTGTGTCTCTATAGAGGCAAATATTGGGTGCTTTGGAATCATGTAAATAGGACATCTACGTTGTATTAAAATTGGAGTGCTTCAGAGAAGGTTACACCTGAACCATTGATATGAGTTAACTAGAAAAAGAGGTTGGAGAGAACATTGTAGTCATATTGGATACTGTGTAAAAGAGCCTTAAATTAGTGTAATACCTTCAGTAATGTAATTCAGCATTTTGATCTCTGTCCCAAGACTGTGAATCTTTAGCGCTAGAGAGCATTTTTGTACTTTGGAGTCCAACTCATAATAGGTGATATTTTGGCAAGTGTTTTTTTTAATTGTTTACTGACTGTGGTCATATCACTTTGCTGGATGTTCTGTATAAAAATAAAACTAAAGTCCTGATTCACTGAAAATATTTTATACAGGCACACGTGTGTGTGTGTGTGTGTATTGGGGTGGATAGATAAGTAAATAGATAAGTAGATAGATGACTGGATAGATGTATATATAGATAGACAGACAGATAGATGGATAGATGGATGGATAGATAGATAGTCATAGAAGGCTCTTTTAAGGTTGCACATCCTTAAGGATAATTTGGCCATGGAGTAACTCTGTTTTATGGACTTTGACAATCTGTACATTTCTGAAAATTTTCATCTGAGGAATGGTACTTTTATTGGTGACATTTCAGTGATTATCTTACTGAATTATAACACATTGATTTATATGAAATGCTTTTTTGGGCACTCGATAAATGCTTGTTGACTGACTGATTTTAACAAACATTTAAGATAAGAATGATGTATATAGTGAAGTTATTTTGCCAATAGGAAACTAACTGGATGCCAAGATTTGTATACAATGTAAATCATAAGGACACAAATGTCTTGCAACTGCCTGGAGGAAGCACACAGATGCACTTTTCCATGCAACAGATTCACTTTTTCTGCAGCTTATGACTGAGCAAAAGGCTTTAGGCAGGACCAAACAAACTATTCCTGAGACTGACAATAGAGTAAATCCACATTAAGTTATCTATATTTTTATAGCATCATGGAGTATGCCATAAAGCAGTGTCTACATATCACAGAGATGGTAGATAAGAATGTGCACTTTGGAATCAAACAATCCTCAATGAAATTGAAACCAGCCTTCATAGTAACCATCTGTGTAGGTTTGAACATGTCCCTTAATTTCTATAAGGGTTGACTTATATAGTATGTTATGCCTCCTGTCTAAGATGTCCACATCCTAATCCCTGGAACCTGTGAATATGCTGCCTTACATACCAAAAGGGACATTGTAGATGTGATTGAATTAGGGGTCTTGAGATGGGATGATCATCCTGGATTATCTGAGTGGGCCCAGTGTAATCACAACAGTTCTTATAAATGGTAGACAAGAGGCTCAGAGAAATGACAGAAGCAGAGGTCAGGCTGATGTAGAAGCGTGAGACCAAAGAATGTCAGCAGTTTCTAAAAGCTGGAAAAGGTAAGACAATACAGTTTTATCAGGTATAGACAGCCATAACAGAAGACCTCCATAGGATTATTGCGAAGACTAAATATGATAGTAAATATATAGAACATTTAGCAACAGACTGTCAGGATTAGAATACTGTAGAACCCAAGCACATCTCCAGTTTGTGAAACCTTTCTTTATTCACATAAATAAACTTTTCACCCTACACTTTAACCATGTATTTTTTCCTGGAAATTTACTTATTTGATAATATAGACAGTAATTTGACTTGCCATGTGAAGGATAATAGAACCAGCAGCATAACATATAATCAGACAAGAAAGGAAAGAAGGTAGCATTTTAGCAAGCCTAGTGCACATCAACATATCAAGCTATTCAATTCCACACATTATTTTAACAACCTTTCTGCATTGTTACACGGTAACCTCACACACATGTTAAGAGATTCACCTAACAACCTGCAGTTAATATAATAGGGCTATTAAGATGAAAGTAATAACTGAAAACTGTCAAACCACAAGATCGTACCAGCACTTGACTAAACCCAGGGACTCAAGCAGTAGTATCAGGAGTAAGCCTGTTCTCTTCCTCTCTCCTTGCCCTGCTCTCCTTTGTATCGTCTTTCTGTACAGATTGGCTCTTATCATTTGCACAGACATACCCTTTCAAGTTGATATTCTACCAGCCCGGCCTCACTAGTGGGAGGAAAACATCTATTTGCTAATCAACCTGGCCAAAGTCCTCCTAAGCTGATGCTCATTGGCCTGGCCTGGCCTGAGTCGGGTGCGAATCTGATAGGGAGAAGACAGATTATCTGATTGATTAGTTGAAGGTCTATGCCTAAGCTGGAGCATCAAAGAGATGTAGGTGTGTTGTTAGAATTTATAAATAATCAGTGACATGATTACTTTTTTCATTTTGTAAACTAAAATTTTTATAGAGAATGCATCAGAAGGGAAAATGACAAACCTTGAAGGAGATTTTGAACAGTAGGTAATAGCAGATGAGGACTGTTTTCTTACTCATCAGACAAGTATCAGTCATCAGGAACCCTGGAAAAAAATTCAACTTTCTCCCTTATTTTGTGGCTGAAACAGGACAAAACAGGGGAAATTACTTGTTCAAGTTCATATGCTCAGTTCGGTTTACATGTAATCTTTGTCTCCTCTTTTGCAAATCCGTCTTCTTTCCTTTGTTATAAAGAAAGCCAACACATACTTACTTGGCTTGTCTGAGGGCTGTAGTGTTTTCACTCCAAAATGATTAGGACTTATTAAGCCAGTTTTGGTTTCCTAAGGTCTGATTCAGCATGAATATTCCTTTTTCACTGAGTAAAATCCCTTTCTCCCAGCCAAATCCTCAGAATCATCTTTGACTTAAGAGTCTTTCTCACTTAGAATATATGGAACCAGCTTGAGATTTGTATTTTCTAAGATTTCACATTGATCTTAATATTCTGGATGAACCTACAATCTGAGCAATAATTTACATTCACTCACTCAACAGCCATTTACTTAATACCTGCTATACCAGGTTCTGGAGACACTATGTTCCATTGGATTATTTAAGAGCTTAAAGATTCTGAAGTTTGGTAAAATATGCACACAGGTAAATAGGAAATAAAAATAAACCCAGAGAGTGCTATGTTAGGGGCAAAACCAGTGATGGCAGCCAGAGGAAAGACAGCAACCTTGTGTTGCAGGAGGAGAGAGTTGGTCAGGAAAGGCATATCGGGATAGTTGACATTTAAGCCAATCCCTAACCCAAAAGGACACCAAATAACTGAAAGGGGATGATAGGGGATATTTACAAAAGAGATACAGAATAAGCAACATTCAAAAAGGTTTATGCTAAAAAGGAAACTAAAACAAGGGGTGATAAGCCCAGAGTGCAGAACGACATTTTAGAGGGGTTTTAGTTAAATAAAGATGAGAATGCGGAGAGATAGGACTGAAGAGATTTGTAGGGGCTAGAATGGAAAGATCTGGAAAGCCATGGCAAAGAGTTTGAACCGTATCAGGAACATGCACAGTCATTACAGAGATTTAAGCAAGTCAAATAATGAGACTTTTGATTTTGGAATAGCTCTTGGCTATAGAGACTGAAAGGGGGAACGATAAGCCTAAGGCAAGATGAACAAATAGGAGGCTGTTTACCCTAATTAAGAATGAATATGAATCAAGAGTTGTTAATGCATTAATATTAATAAATATTAAAATATTTGCTTTCAAAATTTGTAAGCAAGAAATGAAAAGAGAATGATATTTGAAAGCGCACAGTTTGCATATACTTTATCAGTCTGAATTTGAATAACATGAATGTAGGTATTATTGTTATACCAAACATTTACATTCCAATTAAGCACCAGAATACATGCTAGAGTCCAGTGATACTTTCAATTTTCAAAGTTCCTTCTCTTAGCTATCAGGAGGAAATAATTATATATCTAATTTTGTTAGCGCTTAGTACTGTAGAAGCATATCTGATGGAATAATTTATTTTGTGTAGAAGGCATGAGGAAGGCTTAATGTAAGTATTATAGTAATTGAGCTGGGTCTTGAAATATTTTTTCAAAAAGATTTTAAAAATTAGAAAAATATTAGAGCCAAATCATTAAAACGTTATGAATATTTTTATATTTAATGAGCAGCAAATTTACAGGTATAGTAATAAACTTGGGGAAGATGCAAGAATGAGAGCCTGGTGTAAAAAAAGAGACCCCAAAGCACTTACTGCAGTGAGCTAAGGATTATGATGTTTTACCTTAAAAAATAGGACGACGTCAGTGTTCTAGCATAGTAGTGATTTTATCAGGTCTATATACTTGAAAGAGAACAGTGTTGCGAGTGAAGAAGGTAGAGGTTGCAGCCCTGGTGACAGTGCGAAACCCAACTCAAAAAAGAGAAAAAAGGAAATATGCAATGGATGTAAAAAGGGTTAAACAAGAACCGAGGGTCATTAGTCAAGACGTCTAAGTCAGTGGTTCCCAACTTCAGGTTAGAAGACCATTTTAAATACATGTTTTTTTCCTTATTCCCACTTGGTGGTAGTTGTATCTATGGACACTACAGTCAGTTTTACCTGCACGTATGTTTCTGGGAAACTTATATTAGGTTGGCGCAAAAGCAACTACAGTTTTGCCACTCGCTTAATGGCAAAAAAACACAATTGCTTTCTTACCAATCTAATACAATAACACATGCTTCTCAGTAATCCACAGCCCTTGACTTAGCTCTGAGAGGGTCGAAGATGTGGACCTGAATTAGGGCAAAAACAAGGAAAATCCAGACTGACTGTGATTCAGAAGGTAGAATAAGCAGAACTTGGTGTCCCATTAATACGGAAAGAAATGTTCGAAGAGGGAAAGGGGGAAAGCAGAAAGGGCAGTGGGAGACTAGAGAATGATCCCGGTGAGAGTTGCCTGTGGTCTGGTTTAGGATTGTGTTAGAGAGGCACTGAGAAGGCATCAGATTGGAAATGTATTTTCAAGGTAAAGCTGACAAATGTTTTAATTGGGTTTGAGTTATAAATGATTCTAACATTTGGGGAATGAACTTGGTGAGTGATAGATCTATATATATGTTTTACTGGGAATCACTGGGCATTAAGGAAAAAAACATCTGAAATAAGAATTCAGAGTTGATTATCACAATTATTATGCATTTGTCTTTGACTATTTCCTGGTAGTTTCATTGTCTGTTTCTTTACTGTACTGCAAGCCTCATAAGAACAGGGTTGTATGCATTGCTCTACTTCTAATAGTTAACACCAGCATAACTCATAGTAGGTACTAAATAATTATTTGTTGAATAAATAAATTGACCAGAGCCTCTCTGCTTTTACCTTTTATAGGTCAGGTAGTTCTAGGAGTGAAGTTTCTAGAAATAGATGGTTTGGGGTCTGGGTTCAAGTCTTAGCTTCAGTATTCACTAGCTATTCAACCCTAGGATATTTCATCTCTCACAGCCTTAGTTTCTTCATCTACAATTTTTTTAAAGGCAGCTAATAGTCTAATCTCATAACAAATCTGATGGTGAAGGAAATGAGTTCCTGGAAAGCAATTAGAATGACATTTAGTTAATAGATAAGTATATAGAAAATATTACCTATTAAATTTATTATTTGAAGGAAATTTACAGATAAAATACATTTGAAAACCGTTGCTCTACCTATATGAAAGGATGCTTTATTTGTTACAAAATAATTTAAAACACTTTGTACTGGAGGCATTTTATAAACATTAATTCCTTTTACATATATGGGTCCTGAGCATATTTAATAGCAAAAATAAATTTTTAAAGATAGTGACAACAGCAGCAGTGTGCTTAAGTGTTTTTCATTTTTATGAATGTATGGATGTGCACAGATCAGTGGTGGGGAGGAGGCATCCAGGAGAGAGAAGATACAACTCTCACGTGGAGGCAATTGTTGGTTGATTTTCAAAGCATGATTTAAAGATATTGTAGCTTGAGTTTATGTCGTTTTTAATACTGTCTGTTAAAGGATTTTTCTTTTGTTTTGTTCACAATAATTTAACTGTTTCTGAGACTTTCAGTCAATGAGAAATGTACTACCTGGCCCCAATTTCTCTAAATAGAATATTTATCTTCAGCTATTCATCCCACGCTACATACTCCATGCCATCCATCTCCATGAGTACCAGGAGAGGCTTTAGAGGAGTGTTTGCCCCTCTGAGAAATCGCATAACACACCTGCTATTCCTTAGAAAATGAAACTCTTGAGATAAATGTTTGATGGGCTTTCATCTTCTTTACAGTTCTCACTCCTCTAAATATGCATTGGCAAAGAAATCTCTCAAGCAGAAAGGTGAGGCACCTTATAAAGCCAGTGACTGCAAAGATGATTATTCTTCTTTGCCCCGCAGGTCATTTATTATGGATGGGAGATACATCAGCCTCACCCCATAACCAGACTCTATGCTATTAATTCAAAGGGCTTTGAAGTTGGTTTTTGTGTAGCTGCCAACCATTTCTATGACCAATATGAGATTTTGTGGTTCTGAGCAACTTTAATTCCCCATGCAAATATTAAATCAATTCTGGTAACCTGAGTTCCCAGAACAGTGGAATTATAAACATAATATTTCAAAATCATATTAATTGACTGAGAAAATAATAACAATGGCTTTTACTATCCACTCTGCACTATCCCTGCCATGTGAATATTATAACCTCATTTTTTAAGGTAAAATAACTAGAGCTTCAGGGTGGTTAAGTAACTTGTTCAAAGTCATAAAGTCAACTTTAGATCTCGATCTCAAACTCAGGTACATTTTCATGCAATTTAGGCTTTCTCTACTGCATTTAGCCTCCTCTCAAATTACTTTAGATAGGACAGGTGAGAGATGGCTATTACTCACCAAAGCTGTGTGGTTTCAGAAAATCAGCCCTGGACTATCTGTTGAAATGCTCAACTAATATGTCATTGCAGCTGGAGAAAAATATTAGGTGAGTCTCTTCCAAATTCATGCTTTCTCCGTGTCTTTTGTATGCTATGTATTCCATATTAGGTGTTTAATAAATATTAAGTAGGATAATGCTTAAGAATTTCTTAAGGTTAATGTATCTCCAGCAAGTACTTATATTCCTTAAGAAATCATATCAAGTTGAGATTTTACTTTATTACAATGAAATATAAACTGAAAAAAGAAGAAACACTCTAAATATTCTCCAATTGTTTTGATTGTGACACAGAGCAATGTCTCTGAAGATTGGTGGTCCAATCAACTAGCCAACATAGACGGAATGCTTTCTACATGCCAAGTGCCCTTCTAAGCATCTTACACATGTTAACATTTAGTATTTCTAACAGCCCTTTGAGTTAGAGATATTACAGTCTTTATTTTCCACATGGGAAAACTGAGGTACCTAGGTGTTTGATAAATGGCCAAACTGTATAAGCCTCCAGTCATTCTAACTCCAGAGTCGAACATGTAGACAGTATATGTTATATATAAGTTAGGCTATACTTTATATGCTATACTTCTTTAATATAAATTTGAAAGTGGGAAATTATTCATTCTTTTTAAAAAATTAATTGAACACTTTGTGTGCTCAAAGCCCTGTACCAGAGGCATGGTGTGATACAGACCTCTCTTTACCTGACATGAGCATATGATCAAATGATACACTCATAAGAATTGTGAGGCAGAGTAGAACGATTGCTGTAATGATATCAAAAGACAAGAGCCAGGAGGGAAGGTGGGGATAGATTTTGATTAAAGAATATAGGAAAACTGTACAGAGAAGGATGTTTTAAAGCCTAGTGAGAGGAAAATAGAATGGCTACTGAAACTCAGGGAACATCAAGGATAAAATATGTAGAAATAAAAATCCATAATGTATTTGAAAACTGCTAAATAAACTTGTAGGAAAATAATTCCCCCTAGACTCAAATCTGCTGGCCTTTACTTCTATGTTCTCAAACAAAGACGCTCATTAAAATTACTGAGAAACTTATTCAAAGTAGACGCGCCTAGCTTTACACCCTAGAGACTCTATTTTCATTGGTGAAAGTTGGGATTTAGACATGTGTTTTTGTTGTGCCCTCTCAACTAAACACAGTAATTTGTGGATTTTTAAATTAGTATATTATGTTTCTCTCTCCTCTGGTTTATCTTTGTGGGTTGCCAGGCTTTTTTTCATTTTTGCTTTTCTAATACACCTTTGAACACACCAGGAAAAATCCCAAAGTGAAGGGTGGAAAGAAGAATGTGGAGTCAAGCATAAACATACTTATCACTATTTTTTTGTGGTTCTTATATTCTTATACCATTAAAAGATGTACAATAGGTCTAACTCTTTTATATTGTTACTATGTTTCTCTAAATAGTCCAATTATATATATTTTTAAACCATGTTCTTTATCACAATACAAAAGAAAAATAGACAATCTCAAAGGAAACATCTAAATCTAAATAACTTGTAATGCAGTAATTTGGCATATATATGCAAAAATGATTATTAAAACAGATACATTTCTATATATACGAATGTGCCCATCCATGTGTACATGCGCAGATACACACACACACACACACACACACACACATAAAGAGATTCCCAGGCCCAAGTTCCCAGTCTGATGTTTGACAACTAAAAGTGTAACTTGCTCCTGTGTCACCTGACTCTCGCTGGGGAGCCTCTTCCCTCTGAGGTCTTCTTCCATGGTTTTCAGTCATCTGAAGCCTTCAGCCTTGCAAGGGCAACATCCGTTTTTCTTTAACAAATCCTTTCCCTAGAATTATGTCTCTTAAAGTCTCCATGGTTAGGTAAAGATGAGTACGTACACAAACATACGTGTAAAATGATAATTCGGCTGCTTCTTGCACCTCCCAATTATTATACTCTACTTCTCAGAATTTGTAGCACCACCTTTCTTCGTTTTTTTTTTCCCTCTCCTAAGAAAAGATTGCTGTGTAGTGTATAGTTTTTCAGATAAACCCCTCTAAGACCCTGCTTCCAAGCTCATACAAAATCACAAAGGCAGTAGAGAGTGCACATACTCTTCTATAATTCGAGACATTTTTTTCTTCAGATATGCGTCAATGCTACCACTACTGCTACTACTGCTAATAATAATAATTGCACACTTACCCTGTAACCATCATTCCCAAAGACTTTGTATCCCCAAATCCATTATTTAGTTTTATCCTCACGATAGACCTTTGGGATAACTATTATTAAACCTAATTGCAGGTGAGGAGACAGAGGCTGAGAAGTAATGTGTCAAGTTTCATAGAGCTAAAAAAAACAGCAGTGCCAACATTTGAACCGAAGCATGTTCAACTCCAACACCCAGCCTGTTAGTTACATACATGTATATGTATATTGCTATATTTCGTTATTTTAATCAATATTGCATGAGCAGTGGGTATGCCAGTTTTTGGTTTTAGTGCTAAGAATACAATTATTAAAACAAATTTCTGTTTCCTATGAGGGTTATAGTCTAGGAGAGGAGGAAGATAGTAATCAATTTCTAAAAAACATGAGATTAAAACTTAGGTAAATAGAAAAATGGTACATCTTGATACATTTGAGGAATTTAAATGCACGTGGAAAGGTCAGTTTGGATATGGAGAGGTTTATATGAAGTAACTTTCAAACACACACACATATATAATATATATATATATATATATATATATATATAAGTGAATAAGGTTTTTTTAGGTAAAGAGGAGTTAAAAAATACTTCAAGAAGAAGAAACAACATATGCAAATGTTGTGGGGTTTGGAAAGTCATGATGTATTTAAAGAGTTAAAGAAGGTCCCTGTGTGAATTGAGGCTGAAGGTGTATGATTCAGTAAGACCATGCGTCATCAGTGAAGAGTTATATCTTCCCTTAAGAGCAATGGGAAGCCAGTGGAGGGCTTTAATCAGGATACTGACCTAAAACGGTTTTGTTTCGAAGATTACTCTAGCTGCAGTGTGGAGGAGTTTGGAGAAAGGATGAATATAAATGTGAGTAAACTAGTTAGCCCTGAAGGTAGTCCTGTCGAGAGATGATGGGAACTGACAACAGACTAAGGATAAATGAAGATATTTGAGAGGTTTGAAATCTGTTTAGGTAGTTAAAGTAACAGAAATTATTCATGGATTGCATTTGAGTGTGGGAAAAGGAAGAATCAAAGATATACCCCAGTTCTTGATTTGTTTAACTAGATGAAAAGGGTATCAATTTAGTGACAATAGGAACGGTAGAAAAATACATTGCCTTATTATTCTATTAATAATCAACTAATTTATAGGAAAAACATAATACTGCCAGGTGTCATTCAATCAATTGGCAAATATATTTGAATAATTGCCAAATACCCAAAAATAAATCTGACACATTAATGACCACAAAAGATAAAAACGTGCTTGGGACTGTTAAAATACTTACTGGCACGCTAGGAAATCTATCGAAATCACATAGTTTTGTGTCCACTGATTAAGAATAGACAAATTTATTTATAGGTAGATTTTTTGATAATGTAGCTTAAATGTTCAACAAAATATCTGTTGACTGAATTAATCACAATTCAAAGAGGTGGCATATTCACAGTCCTTGATGATTAATAGGTATTAAAAATTTTACTGATTGAATGCATTTAATAATTTAGTTCTATATAATGTGTAAAACAAAATCATTTTAAAAATGGAAAAGAATCTTAGTTATTTTTATTTTAATACCAAAGTAAGGCATTATTATAGTCTTCATGTATTGTTAGTTTTGCTATACCTTCATTCTCTCCCATGTCACATGCACACAAAATTAGAATCCAAGAAAAAATGAATGCATCTTTAATGGTAACCAAATAAGAACATGTATTCACTAAGGAGTCTTTAAACACATGTATAATGAAGTGTTTATTCCAACTACTTGAGTAATGTAGGCCACCAGATGTCACTAGAGATTAAGCAATGGTGAAGGGCTTTCTGCAGTATAAACTCTACAGGTAGCTTCTGACAAGTTAAACAAATACAAGTGGGTGTGAATTTTAAAATAATAACAATTGGACAGTTATTTTAACTTCTTTTCCTTTGCCATCCCTCTAGTCCATCTGGAAGAATAAAAAATAAAGAATGCCTGTATTGCTTGATTGTCTAATTTTGTATGACTTTTGCCTTCTATCCTTAAAAAAAAAACAAACAAAAAAGATGTTACAGTTCAGCAGAGCGTGGTTTTTGTTTCAGCAATTTGTTTGATTCTGAACAATATTTTTCAAGCTCCATTTTACTCTGACTTCATAAAAGAAGACTGCCCAGGCTCACTCAACCACCTTGCTTGTAAGGGGTGCAGCAAAGGCTGAAAGTGTTTCCAGCATAATGGCCATGAATAACGGGTAGTTAATCATGAAGAAAATTCATTAGCTGAATGTCACCAGAAACCTACGTTGTGTGGTAAATGAACAGGGGGCAACCAGTTCGAGTTTTAATTTCTGCAGTGAGCTCTTGTTGTAAAACTCCTTTCCTCCAAATGAAATTGAGCAGAGAATTAACGGCATGACAAATGGCTGGTAGAACCTGGTGAGAAGCCTTAATTACAAGAGAGTTTGTTTTTTCTGTAGAAGTTCCCACAAGTTTGTCATTGGAAAGAGAGGTTATAGTCTTTCATTCCCTGAATCTTACTGTGTAAGCCATGGATGAATAAAGTGAGTCAGGTATGGTTTTAGAGCATACGTACCTGTATCTTAGGTCTGTATCAATCAGAATCAGAATTCTTTTGGTGAAGTAATTTCAGCTCAGATTTGTTGATATGGAACTGAATATCTCACATATTCATTCAACACTTATCAACAAATAGTTATTGAGACCCTACTGTATACAAGATACTGTTGCAAGTGCTGAGGGTGAAGCAGTGAACAAGTACTCTGCTCTCATGGAGCCCCTCTTCTATTAGAGAGGAATGTGGGGAGTTTGGAAATAAGGAGAGAAAAAATAAACAGTTTAGCAATAACTAATTTTTTTCATGTTCTATAAAAAATATACTAATAAGACAAAGAATAACTTGAAAATGATAGGATAGGGGGACATCTTTAGATAGGGTACACAGAGAAGTCCTCTCTGAGGAAGTGGTATTTGACTTGAGACTGAAAGAAAAATGAAAAAGAAAAAGCCAAGTTTGTTTAGTTTCAAGCATCTGGGAGAGAAACAAGAATTTCAACTTTACAACCTTTACTTCTTTGCTTAAGAAAAAGATTGAGTCCCTATCTCATCATCAATTTGAAAAATGCTCATTGAGGAATATTGGCCCATTGCTCTACTTAAAACAATCAACTCTGTCTGAGAAGACAGGATTAAAGTAAGCAAATGACTTCCAGTTAGAGCCACGTAGTTGGAGTGAGGGTAGGAGTAGCCCCCGTAGGAGAATGGGGGAAACAATAGATGTGTGCTTACTACAAGATCTAATGGGAATTTACTAGATTTTTTGTAAAAATGGCAGACTGGCATACATACACCTCACTGGTGACAGAATGAACCTGTGCAAAGCTTTTTGAAAGCAATTTAGAAAGTTATTGCAAAGGCCGGGCGCGGTGGCTCACGCCTGTAATCCCAGCACTTTGGGAGGCCGAGGCGGGCGGATCACGAGGTCAAGAGATCGAGACCATCCTGGTCAACATGGTGAAACCCCGTCTCTACTAAAAATACAAAAAAAATTAGCTGGGCGTGGTGGCGCGTGCCTGTAGTCCCAGCTACTTGGGAGGCTGAGGCAGGAGAATTG
>PVKV010034783.1:0-17326 GCA_004027835.1 Alouatta palliata | reverse complement strand
GAGTGAATCGGCAACCAACAGAATGGGAAAAAATTTTTGCAGTCTACCCATCTGACAAAGGGCTGATATCCAGAATCTACAAAGAACTAAAACAGATTTACAAGAAAAAAACAAACAAGCCCATTCAAAAGTGGGCAAAGGATATGAACAGACACTTTACAAAAGAAGACATACATGAGGCCAACAAACATATGAAAAAATGCTCATCATCACTGGTCATAGAGAAATGCAAATCAAAACTACATTGAGATACCATCTCATGCCACTTAGAATGGTGATCATTAAAAAATCTGGAGACAACAGATGCTGGAGAGGATGTGGAGAAATAGGAACATTTTTACACTGTTGGTGGGAGTGTAAATTAGTTCAACCATGTGGAAGACAGTGTGGCGATTCCTCAAGGACCTAGAAATAGAAATTCCATTTGACCCAGCAATCCCATTACTGGGTATATATCCAAAGGATTATAAATCGTTCTACTATAAGGACACATGCACACGAATGTTCATTGCAGCACTGTTTATAATAGCACAAAGACCTGGAACCAACCCAAATGCCCACTGATGATAGACTGGACAGGGAAAATGTGGCACATATACACCATGGAATATTATGCAGCCATCAAAAACGATGAGTTCATGTCCTTTGTAGGGACATGGATGAACCTGGAAACCATCATTCTCAGCAAACTGACACAAGAACAGAAAATCAAACACTGTATATTCTCACTCATAGGCGGGTGTTGAACAATGAGAACACATGGACACTGGGAGAGGAGTATCACATACTGGGGTCTGCGGGGGGAAATAGGAGAGGGACAGCAGGGGGTGGGGAGTTGGGGAGAGATAGCATGGGGAGAAATGCCAGATAAAGGTAATTGGGAGGAAGGCAGCAAATCACACTGCCATGTGTGTACCTATGCAACAATCTTGCATGTTCTTCATATGTACCCCAAAACCTAAAATGCAATAAAAAAATAAAAAGAAAAACTAAATTAATTAAAATTATTAATTTATTTTTTCATTTTTTTGTACTTTAATATTTATTTTCCTCTTTTGAACAAAAGGATATTTTCACTGTTTCTATTTATTTTCCAGCCATTATGATTATTCATTTCATTTTCTGATTTTTATTTAAAAAATCTTGTCACCCAGAGGAGAAATGTGTTAACAAAATGATCAGTCCCGGTGCCAGACATGCTACATATACCACTACTTGTAGTAATAACAATTTAATATTTTTAAAATGACATTTAAAATGTTATTTCCTGAACATTCCATATCTGAATTCATGGGACTTATTTTTTATATTTCATTCTGAATCATTCACCAATTTTTATATCTTACAAATTACAAATTATCTTTTCTGTCCCAAATAGATTGTAAATTCCTCAAGGTCAGTTCATGTAATAGAAAATCAATCAATAAATAAATTTTTAAAAAGAAAATCAATAAATAAAAATGTAATGAATATTCCCACTCCATCTTAAGTAAACCAAAAACTAAATTTGATTTTGAGAAAGAAAATAGCTAACCATTGAAATATAGATTCCAAATTTAACTGTTCTTGTACAGAGGCAACTTCATTCTCTTTTTCTTTTTCTGTTTTTTTTTTTTTTTTTGAGGCAGGGTTTTGCTCTGTGTCCCAGGCTGGAGTGCAATGACATGATCTCACCTCACTGCAAGCTCCACCTCCCTGGCTCAAGCGATTCTTCTGACTCAGCCTCCTAAATAGCTGGGACTACAGTCATGCACAACCAAGCCTGGCTAATTTTTGTATTTTTAGTAGCGACAGGGTTTCACCATGGTCTTCAACTCCTGGCCTCAAGTGATCCTCCCACCTCGGCCTCCCAAGGTGCTGAGATTACAAATGTGAGCCTCCACTCATAGCCTAGGCAATTTATTTCTTTGTTTTTTGTTGTTGTTGTTGTTTGTTTGTTTGTTTTTTGAGCTGGAGTCTCGCTCTGTTACCTGGGCTGGAATGCAGTGGCACAATCTTGGCTCACTGTAACCTCTGCCTCCTGGGTTCACTTCATTCTCCTGCCTCAGCCTCCTGAGTAGCTGGGATTACAGGTGCGTGCCATCATGCCTGGCTAAGTTTTGTATTTTTAGTAGAGATGGGGTTTCACCACGTTGGTCAGGCTGGAATTAAACTCCTGACCTCATGATCCGCCCACCTCAGCCTCCCATAGTGCTGGGATTACAGGCCTGAGCTGCCGTGCGCAGTGGCAACTTCATTTTTAATTGAAAATAATTATTATAACAATGGCATGTTCCCCCTCTGCAGCAGATGTCTCTGGCACCCACGTTACATATTCACAAGCCATCTCTGATTTCAGCCACATCTGTGTTAGTCCATTCCAGTTCACCTCACATTTCCATTTCCTCCTCCAGTAAGCCTGAATTCTGCCCTAGGGCCCTCTGCAGACATCATGGAAGAATGCTCAGTCCATTTGGCAAGCACAGCCCAGAATGAAGAGAAGAAAGGGGAGGGAGAGAAGTTAGAGACTGAGGCAACAGAAGGTATGAATCATTCTTTATGAGAGTGGTAGAGTAATATAGTATAATTTCTGAAAAGCATTAATGGCCCACTCGAGACTAGTGATGATACATTTAAAGTGAGAGTGGCAGTATTGTTGTGTTCTTCTCCAGTCACATTTAGCTATATGAGAATAATAGTAGAGAGTGTAATTTCACTAGTCTTGCCAAAGTGAGAGTAAAGCAAGGCAGGTTGTGTGGAGGGAAGTAGTTATAATCATTAACCATGGAGTTTAAAGTAGGTAAGAATGGTGTGAGGTCATAAGTGGGATGAAGGACAAGTAAAAGGTCATAGGAGCAATAGGGTCTAAGTTTCAGGTAATTTTGAGATTTATTAAAGTCAAGAGCTCTAAGGGGGTGAGTGGAAAGACAGGAGATGACGGTTAAAGAGTGACATGCATGAAATTAATTAGAGAAATTAGGGAAAGGTTATAGTTTATAGGTAAGACAAGATCTAGGGTGTTAATATGATAGTGAGTAGCAGAGGTAGGTGGGAAAAGGGGTCAGGTAATGAAATGCATAGCCTAATAGAGGTTATATCTGGGGTAAGAGGGGTGACCTGTGAGATCTGGGGCTTTTTGTAGTGCTTGATACAACAGAGATAAATGACATGACAAGATTACTTCTGAAGGTCCCAAAGAAGATTTTGGTAATAAAGTAGTAATTAGTGCAAGAGAAAGTCTTGCCAAGCTGAGAGTTTTGGGCCACCCCTTGACTCCTAGTGGAGGCACTGAGGTATAACAAAACAGCATTTGTTGAATGCTAAGGTGCTGTAGTCAGAATAAGTATAAGAACATCTTGTGGTCACCCTACTGTAGTCTGGCTTCAATTTCTATCCCTGTCTTAGAAAGGTGCCACAGAGCCAGATTGGGTCTTCTTGAGAGGGACAAGGCAGATGGGTGGACTGCCAGAAACTAAGGCTGGATTTTTATTTTTTAACTAAGGAAGATTTTTTAAAAACTAATGTTGGGTGGAGTTGTAATTAATATGCGGAATAGGCATTGAGAACAGAGAAATCCCCAGGGGATTTAAAAGAGGCATCTACAAAAAAGCCCACAAAAGTGCTCTATTAAAGTTAGAGCCAACGATTGTGCAACTGCCACAAAGAGCACCCTGGAGGCAGATTATAACTCCATCAGTCAAGCGGGATTTTTCTGCCCCTTACCTCTCCTCCTTCTCCTTTGTTCTAATCCAAATATAGTCTTGTGAATGGGGGAGTAAGAGGGGAAGCACAAAGTGGTGAAGTAGAAAAGAAGTCAATTATGTCACTCTACCCAACTAAGGCTGTTACATAGAAAGCAGGCCAAACTGTGTACAGGAGAAGTTTAAATTGTATGAGAGTTGGAAGGAGGAGAGTTTGGACTGGACATTTTTTTTTTTAATTTTTAAAAAGAGACTTCATTTGATTAACTGGTAGGTTTTTTTTTTTTTTTTTTTTTTTTTAATTACTAAAAGTGACCACCAAAGCTATGGAGAAGGGATGGAGAAGAAAAACTTGAGAGAGCAGGCTTGAAGGAATCAGTAGGAAAGAATAAAATTACTTTGTGCTAGTACTGTACCAGGTCCAGCTTGTTCAATGAAAACGTTACAGTTATAAGGAGGAAAATGGTAAGTGTTGTAGAAAAAGAAGAGGAAAATTTCTAGCAGGGTCGAATGAAAAAAAGAATCTAAGAAGTAAACTGGAAAAAGCACTATTTGAGCAGGACCTAAAAATAATATTGTTTATTTCAGAAGAGGGAAAGGGATTGGGAGAATGGATAGAATTTAAAGGAGAGAAGGAAAAACTTACATGATTTGTAGGTTTAGGTTCTCTAGAAAACAAATCCTGAGGCAAAGCTGAATTGTTCATGTAAGAGTGAGGGAAAAAGGAAATTGAGACAGGAAAAAATTTGGAGCAAATTTAAGGTGGTGCATTACTACACTGACCATTACGTCTCAAAGTTACATAGCCAGAAGCTTATCCATACAGGACATCTCTGGGCAGGTTATAAAGAAACCATGCAGAGATGGCCGGCAAGATGGCCAAATAGAAATAGCTCAAGTCTGCAGCTCCCAGCGAGATCAACACAAAAGGTGAGTGATTTCTGCATTACCAAATGAGGTACAAGGCTCATCTCACTGGGACTGGTTATACAGTGGGTGCAGCCCCTCAGAGGGTGAGCCAAAGCAGGGTGGGGCGTTGCCTCACCCAGGAAGCGCAAGGGGCTGGGGAAGTCCCTCCCCGTGCTGTGAGGAAAGGTGTATTCCAGCCCAGATACTATGCTTTTCCCACAGTCTTCACAACCCACAGACCAGGAAATTCTCTCGGGCACCTACACCACCAGGGCCCTGGGTTTCAAGCACAAAACTGTGTGGCTGTTTAGGCAGACACTGAGCTAGCTGCAGGATTTTTTCATACCCCAGTGGTACGTGGAATGCCAGCAAGACAGAACCATTCACTCCCCTGGAAAGGGGGCTGAAGCCAGGAAGCCAAGTGGTCCAGCTCAGTGGATTGCACCCCCATGGAGCCCAGCAAGCCAAGATCCACTGACTTGAAATTCTTGCTGCCAGTATGGCAGTCTGAAGTTAACCGGGGACACTTGAGCTTGGTGGAGGAAGGGGTGTCTGCTATTACTAAGGCTTGAGTAGGCCGCTTTCCCCTCACAATGTAAACAAAGCTTCTGGGAAGTTCAAACTGGGCAGAACCCACCGCAGCTTGGCAAAGCTGCTGTAGCTGGACTGCCTCTCTAGATTCCTCCTCTTTGGGCAGGGCATCTCTAAAAGAAAGGAAGCAGCCCCAGTGAGGGACTTATAGATAAAACTCCCATCTCCCTGGGAGAAAGAGCACCTTGGGGAAAGGGCGGCTGTGGGAGCAGCTTCAGCAGACTTAAATGTTCCTGCCTGCCAGCTCTGAAAGAGCAGTGGATCTCCCAGCACAGTACTCAAGCTCTGCTAAGAGACAGACTGCCTCCTTCTGTGTATCCGGACTGGGAGACACCTCCCAGCAGGGGTCAACAGACACCTCATAAAGGAGAGGTCTGGCTGGCATCTGGTGGGTGATGCTCTGGGATGAAGCTTCCAGAGGAAGGAACAGGCAGCAATTTTTGCTGTTCTGCAGCCTCTGCTGGTGATATCCAGGCAAACAGGGTCTGGAGTGGACATCCAGCAAACTTCAGCAGACCTGCAGCAGAGGGTCCTGACCATTAGAAGGAAAACTAACAAACAGAAAGGAATAGCATCAACGTCAACAAAAAGGGTATCCACACAGAAACCCCGTCCAAAAGTCGCTAACATCAAAGACCAAAGGTAGATAAATTCATGAAAATGAGGAAAAAACTGCAAAAAGTCTGAAAATTCCAAAAACCAGAACCCTTCTTCTCCTCCAAAGGATCACAACTCTTCACCAGTAAGGGAACAAAAATGGATGGAGAATAAGTTTGACAAATTAACAGAAGCAGGCTTCAGAAGGTGGGTAATAGCAAACTCCTCCAAGCTAAATAAGGAGCATGTTCTAACTCAATGCAAGGAAGCTAAGAACCTTGAAAAAAGGGTAGAGGAATTGCTAACTAGAATAACCAGTTTAGAGAAGAACATAAATGACCTGATGGAGCTGAAAAACACAGCACAATAACTTTGTGAAGCATATATAAATATCAATAGCCTAATCGATTAAGCAGAAGAAAGGATATCAGAGATTGAAGATCAACTTAATGAAAGAAAGCATGAAGACAAGATTAGAGAAAAAAGAATGAAAAGGAAAGAACAAAGCCTCCAAGAAATATGGTACTGTGTGAAAAGAGCAAACCTATGTTTGATTGATGTACCTTAAAATGATGGAGAGAATGGAATCAAGTTGGAAAACACTCTTAAGGATATTATCCAGGAAATCTTCCCCAGCCTAGCAAGACAGGCCAACATTCAAATTCAGGAAATACATAGAACACCACAAAGATACTTCCTGAAGGGCAACCCCAAGACACATAATCGTCAGATTCACTAAGGTTGAAATGAAGAAAAAAAATGTTAAGGGAACCCAGAGAGAAACACCAGGTTACCCACAAAGGGAAGCCCATAAGACTAACAGCAGATGTCTCTGCAGAAACCCTGCAAGCCAGAAGAGAGTAGGGGCCAATGTTCAACATTTTTTTTTTTTTTTTTTTTTGAGACGGAGTCTTGCTCTGCTGCCCAAGCTGGAGTATAGTGGCATGATCTTGGCTCACTGCAACTCTACCTCCTGGGTTCAAGCAATTCTCAATTCTTCTGCCTCAGCCTCCCGAGCAGCTGGGATTACAGCCAAGTGCCCCCATGCCCAGCTAATTTTTTGTATTTTTAGTACAGACAGGGTTTCACCATGTTAGCCAGAATGGTCTTGATCCCTGACCTCGTCATCTGTGCACCTCAGCCTCCCAAAGTGCTGGAATTACAGGCATGAGCCACTGTGCCAAGCTCAACATTCTTAAAGAAAAGAATTGTCAACCCAGAATTCCATATCCAGCCAAACTAAGCTTCATATGCAAAGGAGAAATAAAATCCTTCAAAGACAAGCAAATGCTGAGAGATATTGTCACCACTATGCCTGCTTTACAAGCGCTCCTGAAGGAAGCACTAAATATAGAATGGAAAAACCAGTACCAGCCACTGCAAAAACATAGCAAATTGTAAAGAATATTGACACTATGAAGCAACTGCAACAACTAATGGGCAAAATAACTAGCTAGCATCATAATGACAGGATCAAATTCACACATAACAATATTAACCTTAAACATAAACAGGCTAAATGCCCCAATTAAAGGACACAGACTGGCAAACTGGATAGAGTCAAGACCCATCAGTGTGCTGTATTCAGGACACCTATCTCATGTGCAAAGACACACATGGGCTCGAAATAAAGGGATGGAGGAATATTGACCAAGCAAATGGAAAGCAAAAAAAAAAAAAAAAAAAAGCAGGGGTTGCAATCCTAGTCTCTGATAGAACAGACTTTAAACCAATGAAGATCAAAAAAGACAAAGATAGGCATTATACAATGGTAAAGGAATCAATGCAATAAGAAGAGCTAACTATCCTAATATATATGCATCCAATTCAGAGGCACCCAGATTCATAAAGCAAGTTCTTAGAGACCTACAAAGAGACTTAGACTCCCACACAATAATTGTGGGAGACTTTAACACCCTTCTGTCAATATTACATAGATCAACAAGAGAGAAAATTAACAAAGATATTCAGGACTTGAAAGCTCTGGACCAAGCAGACCTAATAGATATCTACAGAGCTCTCCACCTCAAATCAACAGAATATACATTCTTCTCAGTGCCACATTACACTTATTCTAATGTTAACTATATAATTGGAAGTAAAACACTCCTCAGCAAATGCAAAAGAACTGAAATCATAACAAACAGCCTCTCAGACCACAGTGCAGTCAAATTAGAACTCAGGATTAAGAAACTCACCCAAAAACCACACAACTATTTGGAAACTGAACAACTTGATCCTGAATGACTACTGGGTAAATAATGAAAGTCAGGCAGAAATTAATAATTTCTTTGAAACCACTGAGAACAAACACAATATACCAGAATTTCTTCAACACAGCTAAAGCAGTGTATAAAGGGAAATTTATAGCACTAAATACCCACAGGAGAAAGCAGGAAAGGTCTAAAATTGACACCCTAACATTACAATTAAAAGAATTAGAGAAGCAAGAGCAAACAAATTCAACAGCTAGCAGAAGATAAGAAATAACTAAGATCACAGCAGAACTGAAGGAGATAGAGATATAAAAAACACTTCAAATAAATCAATGGATCCAGGAGCTGGTTTTTTGAAAAGATTAACAAAACAGATAGACCATTAGCCAGACTAATAAAGAAGAAAAAAGAGAATCAAATAGATACAATAAAAAATGATAAAGGGGATATCATCGCTGATCCCACAGAAATACAAACTACCACCAGAGAATACTATAAACACCTTTATACAAACAAACTAGAATATCTAGAAGAAATGGATAAATTCCTGGACACATACACCCTCCCAAGACTAAACCAGGAAAAAGTCAAATCCCTGAATAGACCAATAACAAGTTCTGAAATTGAGGCGGTAGTTAATAGCCTATCAACCAAAAAAAGCCCAGGACCAGATGAATTCACAGCCAGATTCTGAGGTACAAAGAGGAGCTGGTATCATTCTTTCTGAAACTATTCCAAACAATAGAGAAAGAGGGACTTCTCCCTAACTTATTTTATGAGGCCAGCATCATCCTGATACTAAAACCTGGCAGAGACACAACAAAAAAAGAAAATTTCAGGCCAATATCCCTGATGAGCATCGATGTGAAAATACTCAATAAAATACTGGCAAACCAAATTCCATAACACATCAAAACACATCAAAAAGCTTATCCACCATGATCAAGTCAGTTTCATCCCTGGGATGCAAGGCTGGTTTAACATATGCAAACCAATAAATGTAATCCATCATATAAACAGAACTAATGACAAAAACCACATGATTATCTGAATAGATGCAAAAAAGGCCTTCGATAAACTTCAACACCCTTTCATGCTAAAAACTCTGAATAAACTAGGTATTGATGGAATGTATCTCAAAATGATAAGTGCTATTTATGACAGACCCACAGCCAATATCATACTGAATGGGTAAAAGCTGGAAACATTCTCTTTGAAAACCAGCACAAGACGAGGATGCCCTCTCTCATCACTCCTATTCAACGTAGTATTGGAAGTTCTGGCCAGGGCAATTAGGCAAAAGAAAGAAAGAAAGCGTACTGAAGCAGGAAGAGAAGAGGTCAAATTGTCTCTGTTTGCAGATGACATGATTGTGTCTTTAGAAAACCCCATTATCTCAGCCCAAAATCTCCTTAAGCTGATAAGCAACTTCAGCAAAGTCTCAGGATACAAAATTAATGTGCAAATATCACAAGCATTCCTTTACACCAGAAATAGACAAATATAGACAGCCAAATCATGAGTAAACTCCCATTCAGAATTGCTACAAAGAGAATAAAATACCTAGGAATACAATTTGCAAGTGATGTGAAGGACTTCTTCAAGAACTACAAACCTCTGCTCAAGGAAATAAGAGAGGACACAAACAAATGGAAAAACATTCCATGCTCATGGATAGGAAAAATCAATATTGTGAAAATGGCCATACTGTCCAAAGTAATTTATAGATTCAATGCTATCCCCATCAAGCTACCATTGACTTTTTTCACATAATTAGAAAAACTACTTTAAACTTTATAGGGAACCAAAAAAGAGCCCATATAGCCAAGACAATACTAAGCAAAAACAACAAAGCTGGAGGTATCACACTATCTGACTTCAAATTATACTACAAGACTACAGTAACCATAACAGCATGATACTGGCACCAAAACAGATATACAGACCAATGGAACAGAACAGAAATAATGCCACACATCTATAACCATCTGGTCTTTGACAAACCTTGTAAAAACAAGCAATGGGGGAAGGATTATTTGTCTAATAAATGGTGTAGGGAAAACTGGCTAGCCATATGCAGAGAACTGAAACTGGACTCCTTTCTTACACCTTATACAAAAATTAACTCAAGATTAATTTTTAAATTAATCATGTAAAACTTAATTTTTAAAGACATAAACATAAAACTTAAAACCGTAAAAACACTAAAAGAAAACCTAGGCAATACCATTCAGGACATAGGCCTGGGCAAAGACTTCACGACTAAAACACCAAAAGCAATGGAAACAAAAGCCAAAATTGACAAATGGGATCTAGTTAAACTAAAGAACTTCTGCACAGCAAAAGAAACTATTACCTAAAGAGTGGGAGAAACAGGGAACCTAAAGAGTGGGAGAAAATTTTTGCAATGTATCTATCTGACAAAGGGCTAATATCCAGAATCTACAAGGAACTTAAACAAATTTACAAGAAGAAAACAACCCCATCAAAAAGTGGGTGAAGGATATGAACAGACACTTCTCAAAAGAAAACATATGAAACAAAGATCATCACTGGTTATTAGAGAAATGCAAATCAAAACCACAATGAGATACCATCTCATGCCAGTTAGAATGACAATCATTGAAAAGTCAGGAAATAACAGATGTTAGAGATGATGTGGACAAACAGGAACACTTTTAAACTGTTGGTGGGTGTGTAACACATAAAACTTTAAAAAGACTCATTCTAGAAGAATATGTGAAAAGCTCCTACAAATCAATAAAAAATAACCTAGTAGAAAAAGAGGCAAAAACTAAATATATATATATATAAATATATATATAAAAAGAGAAATCCAAATGCTCAATAAATATATGACAATAGCTTTATTTAATTAGTAATATGGAAAATTCACTTTAAATCACAATAATTCATCTTGTAGATAGGATATAGTAGGAAAGATAGACCAATATTCTGCTGCAACAACTAGAAAAAAATTGGTAAGTCTGGGCACAGTGGCTCACGCCTGTAATCTCTTCTCTCTGGGAGGCTGAGGCGGATGAATAATTTGAGGCCAGGAGTTCAAGACCAGCCTGGTCAACATGGTGAAACCCTATCTCTACTAAAAATACAAAAAATAGCCAGGCATGGTGGCATACACCTGTAATCCCAGCTACTCGGGAGGCTGAAGCCTGAACCCAGGAGGTGGAGGTTTCAGTGAGCTGAGATCGTGCCACTGCACTCCAGTCTGGGTGACAAAGACTCTGTCTCAAAAAAAAAAAAAAAAAAGAAAGAAAGAAAGAAAAAAATATTACAAAAATCATTTTTCAATACATCTGTGTTCATTTAGATGAATTAAAATTTCAGCAGGAAGAGTCCCTTCTGCATAAGCTGACAATAACTATTTTCTTTTCTCATACTATCTAATTCTAGGGACAGACTAAGGAATTGGGCTTGGCCTAATAAGAAGTATTCCCCTGGGGAAAAGAGAAACAGAAGAGCAGTTGGCAGCTACATGGGTTGGCATAATGGATTGGAATTTAAAGGTGCTACAAATGTGCCACCAGTTTATCACATGGGACATCTTCTCATGGAGCAAGGCAGGAAGCTGGTGGGCCTGGGCCAGGAAGGCAGAGTGAAATTTCATGATGCTTAGATAACAAAGAGCCTTGCTAAAATAAAGTGAATGGTCCTGCAACAAATATGCAACAGGCCTCCCTCTTAAGAAATTTGCCAGATTGTAAAGCTGAATGGAGAGGGAAGCATGAAAGAATTAAGTTCAAAACTCCAAAGCATAGTAATTTCAGGACTGAGAAGACAGACTCATGAGGCTTTCAATCAAAAGCCTGAGATGGTCACACTTGAGCAAGGTGCTGGGCTGGGAAGGCAGAGTAAAATATCTTGTGATTTCATAGTGTTCAAATCTCTGAAGGACAGATGAATCTCCATTGGTATTTCAGGTATTCCCTACTTAGGCAAGTACTTCAGACCTACCAATCTTTCAACCAAAAACTCAGAAGGGTCACCTCTAATGAACAGGGATAATTTTTTTTTTTAACTTTAAAACTGCCATCTTCTGCTTTATTGACAGGTAAATTGTTCAAAAATGTTCTCATGATTCAATAATTACAAAGACTCAGACTTACATTAAAAAAGTAAAAACCAGAACCCCCCTGCAGGTGCCCATCCAGCAGAAGGCCCAGGAGGGCAGTGGGGTGGTCAGGGCTGGCAGAGACGGGCCAGTCAATGCCGACTTGGGGAAGAGCACATCCTGAACAGCCTTGCCAAGCAGCAGACCGGTGGGAGGACAGGGGAGGCCCGGCCCAAGCTGCAGACAGTTCACAGCTGTGAACTAAGTCTCATTAAAACTATACCTCAGCTTCAACCTAGCTCCATTCCAGATTAGATGTGGTGATTTTCACCTTACCACATCTAGTTAACAAGGAAGAGTTTGAACCATCTCTGACATAAAATAGTATTACCTGTATTTTCTATTATATACAATGTATGCATATAATTAAAATTATAATGCATATAGGAGGAAGAAAAAGGACATCAATAATCAAGATAAAAAACAAATAGAGCCAAATCCACCCATGATCTATATGGTGGAATTAGCAGACACATTTTTAAATTTTAATTTTAATTAATCATTTTTTTTTTTTAGAGATGGGTTTTCACCATGTTGGCCAGGCTGGTCTTGAACTCCTAGCCCCAAGTGACCAGCCTGCCTTGACCTCTTGATGTATTGGGATTTATAGGAGTGAGCCATCATGCTTGGCCCCGAGAGTTTTAAAGTCACTATTACAATTTTTGTAAAAAAAATAAATCAAAGAAGAGATTTATAAGTAGGTGAAAAAGCCAAGTGATTTAAAATTCATTTAAAAGAATCAAATGAATGATCCAGAAATAAAATAATAAACTAATCAAATGGGTTTAAGGACATATTAGAAAGACTAGTGAACCCAAAGACAGGTTAGATAAAAATATTCAAACTGAAGCATAGAAAGAAAGAAAAATGAAAAAAAACAACAGTAATAAAATAACATGAAAGACAGAGTCAAATGGTCTAACATATATATTTGGAATCTTGAATGGAGAAGAGAAATAGAATGCAGCTGAAGTCATATTAAAGAAATAATGGCCAAGAATTTTCTAAAATTTATTTAAAAAATGTATCAGGCCAGGTGCAGTGGCATATAATCCTAGCACTTTGGGAGGCTAATGCAGGCAGATTGCTTGAACTCTGGAGTTCGAGATCAGCATTGGCAACATGATGAAATCCCATTTCTACTAAAAAATACCAAAAAAAAAAAAAATTTTTCTGGGCATGGTGATGTGTACCTGTGGTCCCAGATACTCACAAGGCTGAGGTGGAAGAATCATATGAGCCCAGGAAGTTGAGGCTGCAGTGAGCCATGATTGCACCACTGCACTCAGCCTGGACAACAGAGCAAGATCCTGTCTCAAAAAATACATGTATATTAAAAAAATACGTATTCAAGAGTTTCAGGATAAATGCAAAGATTACCATGCCCAGATACAACTTGGTAAAACTTCTGAAAGTCAGAAATAAAAAACTAAAATATTAAAATCAACTAGAAAAGAGGAATAATTATCTTTAAAAGAGCAACAATAAGATTTCCTACTGACTTTTCAGCAGAAGCAAAAAAGATTATGGAATGACATCATTCACTTGCTAAAAGGAATTCCCAAGATAGAATTCTATACCAAGAAAAAAATTTTTTCAAAATAATTGGAGATAGTCCAGGCGTGGTGGCTCATGCCTGTAATCCCAGCACTTTGGGAGGCTGAGGCAAGTGGATCACTTGAGGCCAGGAGTTTGAGAGCAGCCTGGCCAACATGGTACAACCCTGTCTCTACTAAAAATTTAAAAATTAGCCAGGCGTGGTGGCACATGCCTGTAATCCCAGCTACTTGGGAGGCCAAGACAGGAGAATTGCTTGAGCCTGGGAGGCAATGGTTGCAGTGAGCTGATTTAGTACCACTGCTCTCCAGCCTGGATGACAGAGTGAGACCCTGTATTAAAAAAGAAAGAAACAAGCCGGGCGCGGTGGCTCACGCTTGTAATCCCAGCACTTTGGGAGGCTGAAGTGGGCGGATCACCTGAGGTCAGGAGTTCAAGACCAGCCTAGCCAACATGGTGAAACCCCATCTCAAAAACATAAAAATAAAAAAAATAAAAAATAATTAAAAAAATAAAAAAATAAAATAAAAAATAAAGAAACAAACAAACAAAAAGAAAAAAATGGTGAAATAAAAACAACTTCAGACCAAAGGGGGAAAAAACCCAAAAAACAAAAACTAAGTGAATTTATTGCCAGAAAATCCACACAATAAATTCTAAAAGAAGTTTTCTTTAGGCTGAAGGAAAATTATCTCAGATGAAGTACAGAGCTACAGGAGAAATGAAAAATACCAGAGAGGTAAATATGTGAGTTAGTATAAAAGATTTTTTAAAAAGCAACAAGAACTATAATGCAGATGGTCCCCAACTTGCAATGGGTTAACTTAAGAGTTTTCAACTCTACAATGGTGCAAAAGCAGTAACATTCAGTAGAAAGCATACTTTCAGTATCCATACAACCATTCTGTTTTTCATTTTCTTATAGTATTTGATAAGTTACATGAGATATTCAACATATTGTTATAAAGTAGGCTTTGTGTTAATTTTGCCCATGTAGGCTAATGTACATGTCCCAAGTGTACTGAAGGTAGGCTACACTAAGCTATGATGCCTGGTGGATTAGGTTATTAAATGCTTTTTCTAAAAAGAAAAAATTGAGACAGGGTCTTGCTCTGTTGCCCAGGCTGGAGTGCAGTGGTAAGAACAGGACTCACTGCTGGACTCAAGTAATCCTCCTGCCTCAGCCTCCTGAGTAACTGGGACCACACGTGCATGCCACCACACCTGGCTTATTTTTTTTTTTTTTTAATTTTTGTAGAGACGGGGTCTCCCCAGATTGCCCAGGCTGGATTTCAACTCCTGACTCAGGCAATCCTCCTGCCTCAGCCTTCCAAAATACTGAGATCATAGGTGTGAGCCACTGGGTCTGGCCCTAAATGCATTTTTGACTTAGATATCTTCAATTTAAAATTGGTTTATCGGAACACAACCCCGTCATAAGTTGAGGAGTATCTATGGTGTCTTGTGAGGTTTATTCCATACGTAGAAATAAAATATATGACAACACTACAAAAAGATGAAGAGGGATAAAAGGAATTAGCTGTTGTAAGATTCTTCTATTGTTGTAGAAGTACTGATTTATTTGGACTGTATTTACTGCCTTACTGATTAGTGAGTATAATGAGTCAAATATAAAGAGGTCTCCAGAGTATTGTGTAATTTGGTGGCTACTAGCCACATATCACTATGGAGCCCCTGATGTGACTAGCTCAAACTGAAATCCAATGTAAGAATAAAACATACAACAGATGTGGAAGCTGTAGTATGAAAGGATGTAAAATGTCTCATAACAATTTTTATATTAAATATGTGTTGAAATGATAGTATGTTGGGTATATGTGGTTAAATAAAAACATTATTCAAATTAATGTAACTTCTCTCTTTTTGCTTTTTTAATGTGGCTACTGCAAAATTTAAAATTACATATATGGCTTGCTTTTATATATCTATCGCACAGCACTGCTCTGGAATAGTAATTCTCAACCAGGGTTGATATGGCCACCCAAGGGACATTTGCCAATGTCTGGAGATATTTTTGGATGTCACAGTGGAGAAGGGGGGATGCTGCTACTGGGTAGAGGCCAGAGACGCTGCTAAATATCCTGCACTGTACAGGACAGCCTCTCATAGCAAAAAATATCAGCTCCAAAATATCAACAGTGCTAAGATGAAGGAATTTTGCTCTAAGGTGATCGTTAAGAGATGAATACCAAACAATGTATAACTAAAAATTCTCAAATAATAGTCAAGAACAAGAGGAGGAAGAGGAGGAAGGTAACAACAGAAAAGGAGAAGTAAAGAAACAAAGATAGATTAAACAATTAGAAAACAAAAGGCAAGATGATAAGTTTAACTCTAAATATATCTGTACTTAAATTAGATGTACCTGGACACTCCAGATAAAAGATAAATACTGTCAGAATGACTGAAAAACAAGAACCAATTGTGTGCTTTTTACAGAACATGCTATAAAGATAAGAACAGGCTGGGTGTGGTGGTTCACGCCTGTAATTCCAGCACTTTGGGAGGCCAAAGCAGGTGGATAACCTGAGGTCAGGAGTTCGAGACCAGTCTGGCCAACATAATGAAACTCTCTGTCTACTAAAAATACAAAAATTAGCTGGACATAGTGGCGCACGCTTGTAACCCCAGCTACTCGGGAGGCTGAAGCAGGAGAATCGCTTGAACCCGAGAGGCAGAGGTTGCAGTGAGCCGAGTTTGTGCCATTGCACTCCAGCCTGGGCAAGAAGGGTGAAACTCTGTCTCAAAAAGAAAAAGAAAAAAGAGGGCTGGGCATAGTGGTTCATACCTGTAATCCCAGCACTTTGGGAGGTCGAGGCCGGCGGATCACAAGGTCAGGAGATCGAGACCATCCTGGCTAACAGAGTGAAACCTCATCTCTACTAAAAATACAAAAAATTAGCCGGGTGTGGTGGCACATGCCTGTAATCTCAGCTACTCAGGAGGCTGAGGCAGGAGCATTGCTTGAACCCAGTAGGCGGAAGTTGCAGTGAGCCGAGATTGCACCACTGCGCTCTGGCCTGAGCAACAGAGTGAGACTCCATTTCAAAAAAAATTGATAAGAACAGAAAGCTTGAAAATAAACCCTAACTGGCTCACGCCTGTAATCCCAGCACTTTGGGAGGTCGAAGCGGGCAGATCACCTGAGGTCAGGAGTTCAAGACTAGCCTGGCCAAAATGGTAAAACCCTGTCTCTATTAAAAATACAAAAAAAAAAAAAAATTAGCCAGATATAATGGCACACGCCTGTAGTCCCAGCTATTTGGGAGGCTAAGGCAGGAGAATCGCTTGAACCTAGGAGGCAGAGGTTGCAGTGAGCTGAAATCATATCATTGCACTCTAGCCTGGTGACGAGAGCAAAATTTCATTTTAGAAAAGAAAAGAAACCTTAACCTAAAACAAAAACAAAACAGAACAAAAAACCCTATCATGGTTTTGTTCATGTGGGAAAAAGTAAACTTTAAGGCCGACGTATTGCTAGATATAAAGACATTTTATAATCAATAACATTTCAATTCAAAAGCAACATAAAACAATCCAAAATTTATATGCACCTAATAACATAGTTTCACAATATATGAAGAAGGAAGGAAAAAGGGAAGGAAGGAAGGAAGGAAAGAAGG
>PVKV010034782.1:0-17326 GCA_004027835.1 Alouatta palliata | reverse complement strand
AGGAATCGCCACACTGTCTTCCACAATGGTTGAACTAATTTACACTCCCACCAACAGTGTAAGAGTGTTCCTATTTCTCCACATCCCCTCCAGCATCTGTTGTCTCCAGATTTTTTAATGATCGCCATTCTAACTGGCGTGAGGTGGTATCTCAATGTAGTTTTGATTTGCATTTCTCTAATGACCAGTGCTGATGAGCATTTTTTCAAAAGTGGGCGAAGGATATGAACAGACACTTTACAAAAGAAGACATACATGAAGCCAACAAACATATGCAAAGTCCATTTTTAATATATTGCTTCACTTATAGTGAATCACAACAATGGTAGATTCAGAAACTTTCATTAAGACTGCTCAGTGTTCATGATTTCTCCAGGTCTCTGGGTACATTTTATTTTATTGAAAAAAATTTTCAGTTTTTTGTGGCGTTGTTCAGGCTGGCATGCCATGGCTATTCACAGCCATGATCATAGAGCCTAGAGCAATGAAGCTTTGAACTAAGGTAATCCTCCTTTCTCTGCAGTAGCTGAGATTACAGGCTACCATCGGACCAAGTAGCAGGTGTATTCTTAAAGTAACTACCTAGTTTCAAGATAATATTTTTTTCTCTGTTTCTTCATAGATTTACTTTTGAAATAATCACTCTGTGTGTGTAGCAGACTCCAGGCTAAGTTTATACTATTTGTGCATTTTTTTGTGTATGTTTAATGGATTTAATGCTTAATATACTTTTTGCTCTTTTTTATCACCCATTCTTAAAACTTTTTGAGACTCAACAGGTTTTTGGAAGCACATTTTATATTTAAGTATTCAGTAAATGTTTTTTTAAAAAAGACTATCAGACTATCTAAACCATCATATTCCCAGGATGGTGTATTTTTCTTTCTTTACTACTATACCAGCACATTTTTCAATAGAATTTTTTAAAAAATTCAAAACATGGCTTTAATTGTAGACTACTATTTTGATAAAAGGAGGTACTCTGCTTTATCATTTTTTGTTTGGGACACATAGGATACCATTAATTTTTATTTTTATAAATAGAATTTTAATATATTTTCTTGTTCATAAGTCTTTATGCACAGTTTTACTTCCTTAAGTTGCATTTCTCAAAATATGCTTATTAAGAAGGCTTTGAACATGTTTAAAGAATCTTAACATATAATGCCAAAATGTCCTTCCCTCAGAAACATTTGTACCATAATATTACTTGCTTGTTTCAATAGAAGATAGAAATTATAGGACAAAATACTGAAAATGAGATATTAGCACAGAGTAGAGAAAGATGCACACATAAGGAAAACTCCTCATAAAGATTACTCTTGAGACTTTAGCTAAGTACTGATTAGTGAATTTACATAAGGATACTACTAGAGGTATGGAAAGAGCCACTAGACAGAAATGAATGAAAAAATTGTTAAGACTTCACCAGGACTGGTAATACATTTGCTCCTACCAGTGAAACAGCATGATAATACATAAGACATGAGTTAGAGTACTCAGAAGGGCAATGTCTGAGCAGTGGGTGATAAAAAATCTTAGACTTAAAGGCTTCTTTTGTCTTACCTGAGAAAGCATAAAAAGAAGCCTTAAAAACATCAAACTTTTTCCAAGAAACTCAATCATATTACAGAAAAAAAAAGTCAGGAATATTTTTTAGAGCATAAAAATGTTGTCCAGCAACCAATAAAATAAAATCACAATGTCTAACATTGAATAAAAAAATTACCAGCATACAAAGAAACAAAAAATACTATTAAATGTAAGGAGAAATAAATGTTTGATAGTCTTGATCCTAGAAATCTTCAATATTTTCCAAAAATTTATTCTTTAATATTTGACTTTAATGTTATAATTTTTTTACAATTTGTATAGTCAGATTTTCAATAACACCTGTAAGTACAATTGATGTTGTATGTTGACCTTCTATTCTTTGATGTTACAAAATTTAACAATTTTAAGTAATTATCTGTAGATTTCTTTAGATTTTCTTAAACAGTCATCTATACATAAAAGACAATTTATCTCTTCCCTTTAAAAGTTTGTCATTGTTTTCTGTTTCTGTACTTGCTACAAGCTATCACAAATGTTGAGAAGACTGCTAACATATGATCGTTGATATTTTTCAACTTAGGATACAAAGTGTTCAATAGTTTATCATTGAGTAGCATATTAGCTTAAAGTATTTTTGTAAGCACCTCGACCTGAGGAAATTTCTTTCTACTCTTCATTACTTGTGTTTATTAATGATGATTGGTTTTTAAATGTTATCAATTGTTGTTTATCCTTTGTTGAGATAACCTTTTTTCTCACTTATTCAGATTATGTGGAAACCTTCATTGTTAAATATTCAAATATCTTCATAAAAACATTTTTATTTATAGATCTATTTTATGTGTTAATATTGTTCAGGATTTTGCACAGGTTTTCCTTGGGAATATTGGACTGTAATTTTTTTCATTTGAAAGTTTTTTCAGATTTCGTTCTTAAAGCCCTAGGGCCATAAATACATTGAAAAATGTTTCCTGTTCCTCTATATTCTGAAAAGGTTTATGTAAATTGTGTATTACATTTTATTTAAATGTTTTGGAGAATTGATGAATGAGGTTATTTTTGAGTAGGTTATAAGATACAGAAGAATTAGATTTTCTATTTTTCTTCAGATTTTTAAATCTGTGTTTGTCAGGAAAATTATTTTTATGTAAATTGTCATAATTTATTGGCACAGAATATTTTCGATATGCTTTCTTTTTGTTGTATTTGTTTTAACATTTTCTTTTTATTTAATCTATTTATAATCCTGATTATAATGTCTATTCCTCAAAATGTATGTTTACTTTATATTTTATTTTTTCTATAACTTTGAAAAACAGATTAGTTTTTAAAATTTTGCATATAAGAAATTTTTATACATACTCCAACTTATTTTATAGAAATGTAAAAATATATTAACTAATATATATTCCTTTGACAAAATTTGAATAAAATACATTTCTTCAATAGAGTTTATGTATTTCTTTAGTGTATATATATACATATACATATATATATATGTATATATTTATGGAAAAATCTAAATAGGGCAGCATATATAAGAACAACCTAGCATGCTTCCCAGAATAATATGTACAGTAAAAAGATACTATGTTGATTTATATTAGTTTAAGTATGTGGTAGTTTAATTAAAGTTGCTTTTTATTTAAAATGTCATTCTTTCATTTTAACTTGAGTATTTCATTTTAGATCTTGTCATTTTACTAAGCATTCCCTCTCTACTCCCACGTATTTACTATATTTCATTTAGTCATTATTGAACCAACAAGCTGTGTCACAATGGAAAAAAAAGAATATATTCTCTACCTATTTAAAACATTTTACTTGATAAATAAATAAAGCAATTTATTATATAGATGTTAGCAGTCACACAGTTACTGAACTAGACGTAAAAGCTCAGTGCAATCTTACCATTATTAAGAAAACACTCAAAGTCAAATATTTGAAATTATCTAATCCTTGGGCCTTTGTACATTGCACAATATCATGTCTCCATGTTTTTTGTGACTTGTCTGTTATTATGTATATACATTTAGGCTGTTCTCTTAAGAAACACTAAAATATAGGCAATCATTTTATAGGCTATCCAAATACAAGAGCGTAAATCCATATATTTTGGGCTATGAGACTGCGACAATATGATTTATGACTTAGACTATGTGGGTTATAAAATCACTTTGGGTACCTTTGGGTGAATATCAGAGAGATGGAAAATCATCTATCAGAAGAGCAGAAAATTATCTATCCTGAGAGATCTATATGACACTTGATTGGGAAACACACATCAGACATATTAAAATGAAACCAGAAAACAAAGTAATGGCTTCAAATATGAGGATGCCACAGGTTAGACAGCACTAGTAACTTATTAATTTAGCAATGAAAAGCTATTTATTTAATAATACTGGACATTAATTAATATGGTCACTTGTAAATAAAATCTCAATATCTCCTGGGAACTTTTATTTTTGGTAAAGCATGAACTAAATATCTTCTGGAAAAAAAAAAGAGCAATATTATTAATACAATACTTTGGGGTTAAAAAAAAAAAAAACAGAAAAAATCAACTGTTAAAGTGAAGGGGAGCTGCGCACGGTGGCTCAGGCCTGTAATCCCAGCACTTCCGGAGGCCGAGGCAGAGGGATCATGAGGTCAGAAGTTTGATACCAGCCTGACAAATATGGTGAAATTCCTCCTCTACCAAAAACACAAAAATTAACCGGATGTGGTGTCAATTGCCTTTAATTCCAGCTACTCGAGAGGCTGAGGCAGGAGAATTGCTTGAACTTGGGAGGGGAAGGTTGTGGTGAGCCAAGTTCATGCCACTGCACTCCAGCCTGGGTGACAGAGCAAGACTTGGTCTTAGAAAAAAAAAAAAAAAAAGAAGGAGATATGCATCTATCAGATATGAAATACATTATAAAATTGCAATAGTTCCATGTATGGTTTTCTGTAATCTAAAAGGAAGTGAAGATGTTGATAAAATAAGAAAAATAGAAAAAAATATATGTATAGCCAAATTTTCTATTCATAACCAAGTTCAATTGTATCTTATTAACTCATAAATCAGAACCTCTTGATTATTCTAAAGGCATATCAGATTTTTACAAACTGATGGATCTTCCAGGAAAAGGCTGTTGCTGTATGCTTTGCCAGTCTTCTCCATATGTTGATCTGCTTAATAGAATAACTTAGTGTTTTCTGAAAAAAACAAAATTTTGGTTTTGGCATATAGGCTGTCATGTTTCTGATTGTATATGAAAAAGTTTAGTTAATTCTTAGATAATTTCCAGGTCATAAATACATGAAAGACATTTCTAATTTATTATGAAAGTAGACTATAAAGCAGTTTTCAAGGTGATAGCAAGTTATTTAAATAAATAAACAAGAAAGGATAACAACTTAGACCCAGCATGGTTCAGTATCACTTGAGATTGAAATTGGACCTGTTGTGAGGCCATTCTCTAATCCAACATCTGGAAATTCACTTAATTTCTTTCATACTTCTAACAACTGCTTGTCATTTTTCTACTTTTATATATCTAAAAGTCTTCAAATTAAAGCCTTTTTATTTGGATCAACTTAACACATTAAAAGTATAACACCTTAGAAAGTTGTTACTATTTTTAACTTACCTTTGATTTATACATTTTTTTTTTTCAGGCGACGGTTTTTAATTGGATGGTGTCTTCAGAGAATATCAAGGGTCACATGTGGGCCAGAGCAGCAAGCAGAAGCCCAGTACTCAGGGTGAGGCCTCAGGGGAAACAATGGGCTGGGTAGGAGGTCAGCGATGGCTGCAGAATCCTTGAGGATGGTTGATTTATAAAATTTTAAATTTTTGTATATAAAACTGATGTTATTGTGGCTTCTCAGTTGTTTACTTATAAAATATACAATATATTATTTTTTCTAAAATGTTGGGTTTCTTTTTGGTCTTGTTGCTTATTTATATGACATTTTCTTAGAGAAAAAAATTATCTTATATAGTAATAATAATTAGACATCCTATTTAACTTAATTTCTTATATATACATATACATTATACCAACTTTTGGCCTTCAAATTTAAGTATGTAAAGAGAATTAAACTATATCAAGAAACCAAAAACAACTTTCAGAATATGTGGACTCAGAATCTGAAATGAGATTTAATCATTGCTTTGAAAATTATGAAAGATAGATATGATATTAATTTTTTATTACTAAATTTATTAAGAACAAAAAATTAAAGTGATTTTAATAAAAATACATTGAAAATAAGGCTTACATTTGTATTGAATTTTGCAAAGAAGTGTATGAGATTATAAAACATAACTGTAGATACGTCCCATGTGAAAAATACAATATATACTGCTGATTATTTATAAAGTTATGAAATATACAGAAGTATTTAACAATTTAAGTCATAAAGACAATTTTCATTATTTTACTATTCTCATGAAAATCTAATTACAAATGAATGCAGTTATTCTGACATAAATGGACAGAATTCCTGGTTTATGTTACACTTATTTTTAAGATACACACAAAAATAGATATATGTGCTAAACAGATTTATAAACTTGTGTGTAAATCTGCCAATTGTCATTCCAGAAGATAGTAATCACTTAAGCTTGAATATAATAATCAACAAAGTGAAATATTTTGTGTATCAAAATTAATGGTCTTTCTAATTAAGGAGATATAAATTAAAATAAATACCTAGAGGAAACAATTTTGTTAATTTAGCCATGAATTCATTCAATTTATTGAGCACCTATTTCTGCCAGGCACTTTTATAGTCACTTGTGATATCTTAGTGAATAAAACACACAGATATTCAATGTTAAGCTAGAATTGGGAAATCATAGTTTACTAGAACAGATTGTTAAATATTGAGGATGTTTTGAGTCAGTTTTTGAAACATTGCCGTTGTTAGCTTAAAATCAGCCATGACAGGAATATTTTACAACATGGAAATTGTGCAGACCTTTTTTAGCCAGTTTTCCAGCACACCATTTCAAATATCCCTTTTCTAGCACAGAAAGATGCAACAAATAATATGAAGAATAAGCAAGTATATTATATTTTGTGTTAGAAGGCAATAAGAGTTATGGTAAACAAAAAGAGAGAGAGAATGGTGATGAGATTATGAGTGTGATAGGGAAGCAGTTAGCAGCATTAAATAGGTTAGGCATGGTCAAACAGAAACAATAAAATTTGTGAGGTAGTTAGCCATGCATACAAGGAACAAGTAAGCTGCTATGACAGGAGCAGTGAAGTGAGCTGTGAAGTCAAGTAGTAGGAGATAAGATCAGAGAGGTAATGGGGTCACATAAGGTCACCTTCTGGAGGCTGGAGAAGGATTCTGACGTTTTGATCTTGAATGAAATGGAGAGAACCTGCAGGATTCAAAAAGAGTGGCAAGATCTAACATATTTTAAAAGAATAACTCCAGCTTCTAGGTTGAATGTGGGGTCAATTTGTAGGAGGCATGTAGACAAATTTGGAATAAGAGAAGCCTTTAGGATATATTACATTCATCACACAAGAAAAGACATAGCTTACAAAAGGGTAGGGACAAATGAACACAATAAGAAGTCCTTGGATTCTGAATATATCTCAAGAGCTAAAGCCATAAAGGGTTTGGTGGTGGTAACTGCAAACAAGTTTATCACTACTAGCTAATCACTTACGGGTCAGCATCTTGGAAAGTTAAATTTCCATCATGACAACACCTTTGGTGCCCAAAATTAAAATACCTAATTTGTCATTGTCTTATGAGCTAGGCTGGCCACTTTTACCATAAGCTTTATTTTGTAATTTTTCAGTCGTTTAAAATTAGAATAATTTTCTTTTCGTAATTTTTGTTTCAGCATTTTAAGGAATTAATGATATCACTTTGACTTTTAAACATTCATGTAATTGAAAGCTTGTTTTTGTTTTCACTTGTCATGAGCTAGTCTTGTTTGTCAAGAGAGTCACTAGCACCCCAATTAACATAACTGACACCAACCTGAGACCATTAAGATGCATTTTGCTTCACATTGGAAATCTTTGTGCTCTTCATCTTAGAAGCCACCTTATTATTATTACTATCTTGCTAATGAATGGAAGTGGTGTGGGATTTCTAATTTACTTAAAACAGTTCGGTTTTCTTTCCAGTCCCTGGCTAGACTAACAGAAATCTACTTCAGGGCATATTTCAAGGTACATTAGATATCATCAACTTTATTCACATAATGCTTTCTTTATTGAAACATTAAATGATCTCTCCTCATCCCAAGCACAATACTTAGTTTGTAGCAATTAGCAGTTAGCAGAGATCTTTCCTATAGATGCAATGAATGAACTGTGTCTAAATTATATAATCATTATTTCATACATGTAATGTGAATTTATCTTTCATAGGAACTTTATGTTCCGGTAGTAACTTTCTCTACATACTGGAGGAAAGAAGGACTTTATAAAAATAACTGATCATATAATTTAAAAGAGTCACCTACAGCATCTTTATTCGTCAATGTTTCTCTGTATGATGATCTATAATAGTTGCCGTAATTCTCTTGACGATACCTTGATGACATACTATAATAATATATCACAGGAGTGCTACTACTAGATTTTATTTTAGAAGTTTTAAATGTTATAAAAGTAACTTGAACACCAAAAGACAAATATATGTATATTTACAGTCAATTTCTATTTTCACTCCCAGTCTGAGGTAACCATGTACCATTAGTTCTCTTGAAGTTTTGCCTTTCTAGACATTTTATATAAATGGACTCATACAAGATACAGTTTGTTTTTGTGTGTGTGTGAAATTAATACTTGTAAATACACTATTGTTCATAAAACTTTCTCTCACAATTTTAAGGATTTGATAATAATTAATGGGTGCTTTCATTCACATTATGATGGCTACTGAGTGATGATTTTCTGATGCAATACCTTACATAGTTCTTAGCATTCTGCTGTAAAAAAAAAGCTTTTACTTCTGTCCATTTCTTCATCTATTCTTGTGTCTTTATCAGTATAGACTCATGGATTTGTTTTTTATTTCACGAGTTATAATTTGTTATTGTCATTATTTATTATGCTCACATTTGCTGCTATTTGACCAGTGAGAGCCCCTTCAAACTGGCTTCCATATTCTTTAAACCCAGAAAATCATCCTTGCAACACTTCCTTATTTATGAATAATGTTATATCTCAGACTCATCTTGTGTTTTTCTGCTGAAGTCCTGGAGTTTTTTTCTTGGTCCTCTTGGGGGAGACTGGTATTTAGAAAGAAAGATCTGGAAACTAGGTTTGCTCATTGTTGCTTTTGAGTGTCATTTTCAGTGATCAGAGATATAATATATATGCATATTTTACATGTTAACTATGCATCTATATATTTACTTTACACATATATCTATTTATATAAACTTGGCTTTGTTTGGGCTGCTACAACACAGTACTTTAGACTGGATAATTTATAAACAACAGAGATGTGTTTTCTCAACGTTCTGGAGCCTGGAAAATCCAAGATTAAGGCAGCAGTAAATTCAGTGTCTGGTGAGGATACTCTTCTTCAATGATGGTGCCTTGTTGCTATTTTCCTCACACCACAGAAGGGCGGGGGAGCTCACTTCAACCTCTTTTGCAATGGCATTAATCCCATTAATAAAGGCAGAGCTCTCATGACTTATTTCCTAAGCTGCCCTATTACTTAATACCACCATAATGGGGATTAGGTTCTGACATTAATTTTGGGGTTTCACATTCATAGTAGCAATGTTGAAAACATGCGTGTACATTTGTACCTCTCAAGAGGTACTAATGAACTGTGTCTAAATTCTAATCCAGTATCACAGAATTTATTCTACTCTTTATCCCTAATTGTACTATCTTTCTCTAATAGCTAACACATACACACACACACACACACACACACACACACACAAACAATAGCAACAACAACAACAAAAAACCCTCCATTATGTTCACTAAATATACTTGCTTGACAAATTGTGTGTATGTAACCAGTTTCTTGTTGCTCATGACACCCTCTTCTCTAGCCTTTTCCCACTGTGGACTTAATCTCACATTCCTTGATGCCCAGCCCTTCATTTTGTATTGACCATTTCCCTCACAGATGCCTGTTTCACCAGTGTAGGCTCTGACATCTTTCAACAGTTGAATGACACTTCCATACATCCCTATAGATGCCTACTTTATCTCTCATCTCCAACATGCTGTAAGGTTTTAGGGCCACCACTTATCAACTTTACACCTCTCCCTCGCTCTGCAAACAGGTGTTCTCTCTGTGAAGGCTCTGATACTTTGTTCCACCATTCGGAATTTTCAATAACCAACTCCAAGTGTACTTGGAAAAAAACTTCATATAATTTTTTCCTCAGACTACATTCCAGTATTTTTCTGCCGGTGTGTTAATATTTTATTATTCACTTAGAGTCAGCATCTAAATTTTATCAAATGTTTCTCCTCTATTTCTTCTTTCTATTCACACATTCTATATTCTCAAACTTTTTCCTCCAAATGTTTTCCTTCCCCTCCATAGCCGCTGTCCTGTGGTTCAACGTTTTTATAAATTCATACCTAAGTTACTACAAATAATATATTAATGCTTATAATGGTTTTCCCCACTAAAATTATATATATATATATAGACACAAGACTGCAATTCAGGACAATACTTTTATTTTGTTTCTCTCTGGCTTACTCATTTTCTCTTGCATTCTGGTTCACCTTTCCTGGTGTATTTATTTTCAATAAGACTTCCACATCTCTTAAATACTTCAGAAGAAATTCTTATTTGCTATTTCTTGTATTTTTAACCACCACTTTCATTCATTTCTTAGATTCATTTTATACCAGAAAAATTGATATAAAATTGTATGGATGAGTACATCAAATCTTGCCCACTAAGTTTTACATTTCTGTTCTCAATGCTAGATATTCTTGCTTTGCTATATTGTTTTGTGACCATATGACTGAGTTTCACTTTGCAGTTATTTCATCTGCAGCATCTTGCCCAGGGTCATGTACTGAATGGACAATTGTATACTCAAAATAAATAGAAAAACACTAAGCTATTTCATCCTCATTTCGCAACAAAGTGATCAGTTACAGCTGATGAGAGTCAAGGGTGCTTATGCTGTTTCAGTTTTTCCTTTAAAACCTTTAAAATTTTACTTGCCTAAAGAGTGACCAGATTGAAGGTTATATTCCATTGATGTGGCTAATTTCTTTTTCTAAAAATACTCTCTGAAGTTATGTTAAGCAGTTTCTATTTGTATTCAATGTCACCTCTGTATGGAGTCAAGAAGAGAAAGTAATAAATGAAGAAAATGAAGTGAATTAGTTACCTTGGGAACAATGCATCTGACCATTTTAGTTATAAAGAGCCGCTTGGAATATGACAAACAAATGGAATCACAATACATGGTGAAAAATGTATTCTTATTCTTGTATGACTGTCCTATTTATTTATGTTTCAAATTTCCTGACAGTTTATACTTAATTCCTATTTCAAATTCAGTTCAATTTTGTATTTACAGAGAAATTAGATATAAAATTCCTCTTCAAACCTGAAACATCTTGATACTTAGAGGACAATATTCTTTACATTGGGAAACCAATGGACTAAGTAAATTTTTACTATTGCCTCTTATAACAAGTGCTTGAAATAGTCTATTAAGCATTTATCAATATTAAATTTGTAAATATGTTGCACTGTTATTTTAATCTGCATTTCTTTTTCACCAGTGAATTTCAGCATTTTTCTTTGTATTTGTTGGTCAATTACATTTTTCTCTGCATGCATTTACTTTTCATGTCCTTGTCAGTTTTAATATTGAGACTCAATTTCTATGTTATTACTAGTTTGTAGTATCTTGACTTTCCAAATATTAATCCTATGTCCATTTTAAATGTCGAAAATGTCTTCCAATTTTTTATCTGTCATAGTTTTCTGTGGTTTCCAAATGAAATTCTTAATTTTTATGTATTAAAATGTGTCGATATTTTTCCCTGCAGTCTGAAGTGTTTGAGTTTTGTTTAACAAATCTCATCTATGTTATGGTCATGAGATCATGGGAGCCTCCTACATTTTCTTCTATTAACTTTAATATTCATATTTTAGTTTATAATCTACCTGAGATTTATTTATGGCATGTGGCAGCAATCCAAGTTTTTTTCTACATATAATTAGAGGGTTTTCCTCTTTAAATTCAGTACACAGTCCATCTGTCTCAATTATAATATCGACTTCATCAAATGGCATTTTTCCACCTCTCCAGAGACTGGGCATTGAGCATCTCTGCTGTTTATTTGCAAGTACTACATGGCTTTCTTTCTTTTTAAAACCTGGCACACCCCAATTTTTTAAATCAAAGTTTATAGGTTAAAGTATTTAGCAAAATATTTTGTCTAATTCAAACAAAATTCAATAAATCTTTAGAAATTCTTAGAAAAATGACATTTCTAATGTGGATACTTCATTCTCTCTTATTATGGATTGCACATAATTTGAATGTAAAGTAAAAATATGTAGTTTTTTATACAATTCACATCTAGTAGTCTATAAATGGCATTTAAGTTATCCTCTAGTTAAATTTTTATGTTTATATATAGTATCTTTAAGAGTTTAAATTATATCTAAATAATATCTAAAGAGTTATCAAATGAAAATATAATTCAATGATGCATCATTAAATAAACATGGGTTCTCTTCCCTAAATGTAAAGAAAATATTTGATAGTGGCACTTTTTAAATCAAGATTTTCATTTTCAACAGAATAAATATTCCTTTCCAAAAGCAAAATACCAGAGATGAATTTTTTTAAAAATCAGCAGTTTGTTCTGGAATCTGCAAGGACTGGGTTAGATTTTTTTATGAGAAGTGGCCACTTTGCAAGATTTATTTATTTATTTATTTTACTTCAAGTTTCAGGATACAAGTGCAGAATGTGTAGGTTGCTTACATAGGCATATGTGTGCCATAGGAGTCTGCTGCACCTATCAACCCATCAACTATGTTTTAAGCTCCACATCATTAGCTATTTGTCCTAATGCTCTCCCTCCCCTTGCTCCCCTCCACCTGAATGGGCCTGGTGTGTGTCTTTCCCCTCCCTGTGGCCATGTGTTCTCACTGTTTCGCTCCCACTTATAAGTGAGAACATGTGGTGTTTGATTTTCTGTTCCTGTGTTAGTTTTCTGAGGATGATGGCTTCCAGCTTCATCCATGTCCCTGCAAATAACAAGATCTCATTCCATTTTATGACTACATAGTATTCCATTGTATATATGTACCACATTTTCTCTATCCAGTTTATTATTGATGGACATTTGGGTTAGTTCCATGCCTTTGCTATTGTAAGTTGTGCTGCAATAAACATACTGTGCATGTGTCTTCATAATAGAATGACTTACATTCCTTTGGGTATTTACCCAGTAATAGGACTGCTGGATCAAATGGTATGTCTGGTTCTAAATCCTTGAGGAATCAGCACACTCTTCCACAATGGTTGAACTAATTTACATTCTCACCTACAGTGTAAAAGCATTCCTATTTTTCCACAGCCTTACCAACATCTATTGTTTCCTGACTTTTTAATAATTGCCATTCTGACTGGCATGAGATGGTGTCTCTTTGTGGTTTTGATTGGCATCTCTCTAATGACCAGTGATGTTGAGCTTTTTATTCATATGTTTCTTGGCCACATAAATGTCTCCTTTGAAAAGTGTCTCTTCATATCCTTCACCCACTTTTTGATAGGGTTGTTTTATTCTTAAAATTTTTAAGTTCCTTATAGATTCTGGGTAATAGACCTTTGTCAGATGGGCAGATTGTAAAAATTTTCTTCCATTCTGTAGGTTGCCTGTTCACTCTGGTGATAGTTTCTTTTGCTGTGCAGAAGCTCTTTAGTTTAATTAGATCAAATTTGTCAATTTTGGCTTTTGTTGCAATTGCTTTTGGTGTTTTTGTCATGAAGCGCTTGCCCATGCATGTGTCCTGAATGGTATTGCCTAGATTTTCTTCTAGGGTGTTTTATGATTTTGGGTTTTACATTTAAGTCTTTAATCCATCCTGAGTTCATTTTTGTATAAGGTGTAAAGAAGGGTTCCTGTTTCAGTTTTCGGCCTATGGCTATTTCCCAGCACCATTTATTAAATAGGGATTCCTTTCCCCATTGCTTGCTTTGTTTGGTTAGTTGAAGATCAGTTAGTTTTAGATGTTTGGTGTTATTTCTGAGGTCTCCGTTTGGTTTCATTGATCTATATGTCTGTTTTTGTACCAGTACCATGCTGTTTCAGTTACTGTAGTCTTGCAGTATAATTTGAAGTCAGGGAGCCTGAAGCCTCCAGCTTTGTTCTTTTTGTAGTGTTGTCCTGGCTATATGAGCTCTTTTTTGGATCCATATAAAATTTGAAATAGTTTTTTTCTGAGTTTGTGAAGAATGCCAATAGTAGTTTGGTGGGAATAGCATTGAGTCTATAAATTACTTTGGGCAATATGAGCATTTTCATAATATTGATTCTTCCTATCCATGAAGGTGGAATGTTTTTCTGTTTGTTTCCTCTCTCATTTCCTTTAGCAGTGCTTTGTAATTCTACTTGTAGAGATGTTTAACATCCCTTGTTAGCTGTATTCCTAGATATTTTATTCTCTTTGTAGCAATTTTGAATGGGAGTTCATTCATAATTTGGCAATTTCCTTGTCTGTTGTTGATGTACTGGAATGCTTACGATTTTTGCACATTGATTTTGTATCCTGAGACTTCACTGATGTTGCTTATTAGCTTAAGGAATTTTTGGTCTGAGACTATGGGGTTTTCTAAATATAGAATCATATTGTCAGCAGAGACAATGTGACTTCCTCTTTTTCTCTTTGAATAAGCTTTCTTTCTCCTGCTTCATTGCCCTTGACAGAACTTTCAATACTCTATGTTGAACAGGAGTGGTGAGAGAGGGTATCCTTGTCTTGTGCTGGTTTTCAAAGGGAATGCTTCCAGCTTTTGCCCATTCAGTATGATACTGGGGGTGGGTTTGTCATAAATAGTTCTTATTATTTTGAGATGTTTCATTAATACCTAGTTTATTCAGAGTTTTTAACATGAAAAAATGTTGAATTTTATCTAAGGCCTTTTCTACATCTATTGAGATTATCATGTGATTTTTGTCATTGGTTCTTTTTATGTTTATTGATTTGTGTATTTTGAACTAGCCTTGCATCCCAGGAATTAAGCCAACTTCATCATGGTAGATAAATTTTTTAAATATGCTTCTGGATTTAGTTTGCCAGTATTTTACTAAGGATTTTCACATTGGTGTTCATCAGAGATATTGACCCGAAGTTTTCATAATCTTTTTTTAGTGTGTCTCTGCCAAGGTTTGGTATCAGGATAATTCTGGTCTCATAATATGAGATAGGGAGGAGTCCCTCCTTCTCAATTGTTTGGAATAGTTTTAGAAGGAATGGTACCAGCTCCTTTTTGTATCTCTGGTAGAATTCAGCTATTAATCTGTCTGGTCCTGAGTTTTCTTGAGCTTGTAGGCTATTAATGGCTTCCTCCATTTTAGAACTTGTTATTGGTCTATTCAGGGATTTAACTTCTTCCTTGTTCGGTATTGGGAGGGTGTATGTGTCAGAAATTTACCCATTTATTCTAGATTTTGTAGTTAATTTGTATAGAGATGTTTAAAGCATTCTTTAGTGTAGCTTGTACTTCTGTGTGGTGAGTGGTGATATCCACTTATCATTTTTTATTGTGTCTATTTGATTCTTCTCTCTTTTCTTCTTTCTAATCTAACTAGTGGTATATCTATTTTATTATTTTTATCCAAAAAACAGTTCCTGGAGTCATTGACTTTTTGAAGGGTTTTTGTGTCTCTGTGTCCTTCAGTTCTGCTCTGATCTTAGTTACTTTTTGTCTTCTGCTAGCTTTTGGATCTGTTTGCTCTTGCTTTTCTAGCTCTTTTAATTGTGATGTTAGTGTATCAATTTGAGATCTTTCTAGCTTTCTGATATGGGTATTTAGTGCTATACATTTCCTTTTTATAACTGCTTTAGCTGTGTTCCAGGTTTTGCTAAGTTGTCTCTTTGTTCTCATTGGTTTCAAAGGACTTCATTATTTCTGCCTTAATTTTATTGTTTACTGAGGAGTCATTCAGGAGTAGGTTGTTCAATTTACATGTAGTTGTATGGTTTTGAGTGAGTTTCTTGATCCTGAGTTCTAATTTGATTGCACTGTGGTCTGAGAGACTGTTATTATTTCAGTATTTTGCATTTATTGAGGAGTGTTTTACTTTCAATTATTTAGTCAGTTTTAGAATGAGTGTCATGTGGCACTGAGAAGAACGCATATTCTGCTGATTTGAGGTGGAGAGTTCTATAGATGTCTATTAGGTCCATTTGATCCAGAGCTGTGTTCAAGTCCTGAATATCCTTGTTAATTTTCTGTATTGTTGATCTGTCTGATACTGACAGTGGGGTGTTAGAGTCTCCCACTATTATTGTGTGGTAGTCTAAGTCTCTTTGCAGATCTCTAAAAGCTTGTTTTATGAATTTGGGCACTCTTGTATTGGGTGCATATATATTTAGGATAGTTATCTCTTCTTGTTGAATTTATCCATTTACGATAATGCAATGCCTTTGTCTTTTATTATTATTATTTTTAATCTTTGTTTAAAGTCAGTTTTGTCAGAGACTAGGATTGCAACCACTGCTTTTTTTTTTTTTTTTTTTTTGCTTTCTGTTTGCTTCGTAAATATTCCTCCATCCCCCCTCTTTTTTTTCTTTTCTTTTCTTTTTTTTTTTTTTTGAGCCTATGTGTGTCTTTGCATGTGACACCCATAAGATACAGCACACTAATGGGTCTTGACCCTTTATCCAATTTTCCAGTCTGTGTCTTTCAGTTGGGGCATTTATCCCATTTACATTTATGATTAATATTGTTACATGTGAATTTGATCCTGTCATCATGATGTAATCTGAATATTTTGCATACTAGTTGATGCAGTTTCTTCATAGTGTCATTGTTCTTTATATTTTGGTGTGTTTTTGCAGTGGGTGGTACCAGCTGTTCCTTTCCATATTTAGTGCTTCCTTTAGGAGCTCTTGCAAGACAGGCCTAGGGGTGACAAAATCCCTCAGCATTTGCTTGCCTAGAAATGATTTTATTTCTCATTTGCTTATGAAGCTTAGTTTGGCTGGATATGAAATTCTGGGTTGAAAATTTTTTTCTTTAAGAATGTTGAATAATGTCCCCCTACTCTTCTCTGGCTTGTCAAGTTTCTGCTGAGAGGTTTGCTGTTAGTCTGTTGGGCTTCCCTTTGTAGGTGACCTGGCCTTTCTCTCTGGCTGTCCTTAACAGTTTTTTGTTTTTTTCTTTTTTCCTTCTTTTTTTTCTCATTTCAACCATGGAGAATCTAATGATTCTGTGTCTTGGGGCTGATCTTCTCATGTAGTATCTGTAAGGTCGGCTGCCTCGCTGGGAGCTCGGACACGCCCACCCCTCCCTAAGCCTGGAAACTACCTGAGCCTTCTGCACTTACCTGAGCTCCGTCACGTAGCTTCCCTAACGCCCACCTCTGCACTCCCCGCCCAAACCTGCACTAGGCACCTAGCCCGCCAAAAAACCTCGCCGAAATTTGAAAAACCCTGCTTCCCAATATCCAATTGATTGCCCCATGCTTTGTTTCCCAATAGCCAATCGATCGCCCCTAATGCCCGCACACTGAAAATCCCGCCTACCTACCAGTAGCAGCTCGCCCTGACCAAG
>PVKV010034781.1:0-17327 GCA_004027835.1 Alouatta palliata | reverse complement strand
TGGATATCCTTGTTAATTTTCTGTCTCGTTGATCATCTGATATTGACAGTGGAGTGTGAAAGTCTCCCACTATTATTGTGTGGGAGTCTAAGTCTCTTTGTAGGTCTTTAAGAACTTGCTTTATGTATCAGGGTGCTCCTGTATTGGGTGCATATATATTTAGGATAGTTAGTTCTTCTTGTTGCATTGATCCTTTTACATTATGTAATGCCCTTCTTTGTCTCTTTTGATCTTTGTTGGTTTAAAGTCTGTTTTATCAGAGACTAGGATTGCAAACGCTGTTTTTTTGTTTGTTTGTTTGTTTTTGCTCTCCATTTGTTTGGTAAATCTTCCTCTATCTTTTTATTTTGAGCCTATGTGTGTCTTTGCATGTCAGATGGGTCTCCTGAATACAGCACACCGATGGATCTTGACTCTTTATCCAATTTACTGGTCTCTTTTGAATGGGGCATTTAGCCCATTTACATGTAAAGTTAATATTGTTATGTGTTAATTTGATCCTGCCATTTTGATGCTAGCTGGTTGTTTTGCCCATTAGTTTATGCAGTTTCTTCATAGTGTCAATGGTCTTTACAATTTGGTATGTTTTTGCAGTGGCTGGAACTGGTTGTTCCTTTCCATTTTTAGTGCTTCCTTCAGAAGCTTTTGTAAGGCTGGCCTGGTAGTGACGAACTCTGTCAGCAATTGCTTGTCCATAATGATTTTATTTCTCCTTCACTTATGAAGCTTAGTTTGGCTGGATATGAAATTCTGCAATGAAAATTCTTTTCTTTAAGGATGTTGAATATTGGCCTCCACTCTCTTCTGGCTTGTAAGGTTTCTGCCAAGAGATCTGCTGTGAGTCTGATGGGCTTCCCTTTGTGGTTAATCCGATCTCTCTCTCTGGCTGCCCTTAGGATTTTTTCTTTCATTTCAACACTGGTGAATCTGACGATTATGTGCATTGGGGTTGCTCTTCTCAGGGAATATTTTTGTGGTGGTCTCCGTATTTCCTGAATTTGAATGTTGGCCTGCCTTGCTAGGTTGGGGAAGTTCTCCTAGAAAATATCCTGAAGAGCATTTTCCAAGTTGGTTTCATTCTCCCCATGACATTCAGGTACACTGATCAAACATAGATTTGGTCTTTTTACATAATCCCATATTTCTTGGATACTTTATTCATTTCTTTTCACTCTTTTTTCTCTAATCTTGCATTTTTGCTTTATTTCATTGAGTTGATCTTCAGTCTCTGTTTTCCTTTCTTCTGCTTGATCGATTCAGCTATTGAAACTTGTGTATGCTTCATCAAATTCTCATGCTGGGTTTTTTACCTCCATCAAGTCGTTTATATTCTTCTCTATGCTGGTTATTCAAGTTAGCATTTCTTCTAATCTTTTTTCAAGGTTCTTAGTTTCCTTGCATTGGATTAGAACATGCTCCGTTAGCTCAGAGAAGTTTATTACCCACCTTCTGAAGCTTGCTTCTGTCAGTGTGTCAAACTCTCTCTTCTTCCAGTTTTGTTCCCTTGCTAGTGAGGAGTTGCGATCCCTTGTAGGAGAATAGGTGTTCCAGTTTTTGGCGATTTCATCCGTTTTGCATTGGTTTCTTCCCATCTTCATGGATTTACCTACCTTTGGTCTTTGAAGTTGGTGATTTTTGGATGGGATCTCTGGAGTGAACAGCCTTTCTGTTGATGTTGAAACTATTTTTTTCTGTTTTTTTAGTTTTCCAGCAGGCTGCTCTGCTGCAGGTCTGCTAGAGTTTGCTGGAGGTCGCCTCCAGACCCTGCTTGCCTGGGAATCTCCCACAGGGGCTGCAGAACAGCAAAAATTGCTGCCTGTTCCTTCTTTTGATAGCTTCATCCCAGAAGCATGCTCACCAGATGTTAGCCAGAGCTCTCCTGTATGAGGTGTCTCCCATTCAGGATAAATGGGGGTCAGGGAGCCACTTGAGGACAGGCAGTCTATCCCTTATCAGAGCTCCAGTGCTGTGCTGGGAGATTCATTGTTCCCTTCAGAGCTGCTGGGCATGGTGTTTAAGTCTGCTGAAGCAGAACCCACAACCGCCCCTTTTCCAAGGTGCTCTATCCCAGGAAGGTGGGGGCTTTATTTATAAGTTTGTGTCAGGTTGCTGCCTTTTTTCAGAGATGCCCTGCCCAGCAAGAAGGGAGACTAGTCACAGCCTGCAGAGGCCTTGCTGAGCTGCCGTGGGCTCCGCCCAGTTGCTGTGTAGACTTCCTGGAGACTGCTTACACAGGCAAAGTTAAAACCGCCTACCTGAGCCTCAGTAATGGCGGACACCCCTTCCCCCACTGAACTCTACTGTTGTGAGTCGAGCTCAGACTGCTGTGCTGGCTGCAAGAATTTCAAGCCAGTGGATGTTAGCTTGCTCGTCTTTGTGGGGGTGGGACCTGCCAGGCCCTATCACTTGGCTCCCTGGCTTCAGCCCCCTTTTTTTTCAGAGGAATGAGCAGTTTTGTCTCACTGACGTTCCAGGCACCACTGGTGTATGAGAAAAAAAAAAAACTGCTGCAGCTAAAACGGCCGCCCAGTTTTGTGCTGGAAACCCAGGGTACTGGTGGTGTGGGCACCGGAGGGAATTTCCTGGTCTGCAGGTTGTGCAGACTGTGAGAAAAGCGCAGTATCTGAGCCAGAGTGCCAAAATGTCTGGAAATGTCGCTAATGGCTTCCCCTGACTAGGAGTGGGAGTTCTCCAGCCCCTTGTGCTTCCCAGGTGAGGCAACACCCCACCTTGCTTCGGTTTGACCTCCTTGGGCTACACCCACTGTCTAACCAGTTCCATTGAGATAAACCTCAGTTGGAAATGCACAGATCACTTGCCTTCTGGCTTGCTCTCTCTGGGAACTGTGGACTGGAGCTGTTCCTATTCGGCCACCTTGGTGGAAGTCCTGTTTTTTGTTTGTTTGTTTGTATGTATGTTTGTTTTGACACAGAGTCTTGTTCTGTCACTCAGGTTGGAGTGCAGTGATGTGATCTTAGCTCACTGCAAACTCTACCTCCTGGGTTCAAGTGATTCTCCTGACTCAGCCTCCTGAGTAGCTGGGATTTACAGGGGCCCACCACCATGCCTGGCTAATTTTTCTATTTTTAGTAGTGATGGGGTTTGTCTATGTTGGCCAGGTGGGTTTCAGACTCCTAGCCTCAGGTGATCCACCTGCCTCAACCTCAAAAAGTGCTGGGATTACAGGCATGAGCCACTGCGACCTCCCAGATTTTCCATTTGTCAATCTCCTAATTGGATTACTGGACCTGGGGTAGAGCCCTTCAAGAAACAGGGCTAGGAAAACATTTATTTTCTAGGGCCTAATAAGTAGGTATAGCTTGAAGACAAAAACAGATTTTGAGGCTGGGTGCGGTGGCTCATGCCTGTAATCCCAGCACTTTGGGAGGCCAAGGCAGGTGGATCACAAGGTCAAGAGATCGAGACCATCCTGGCCAACATGGTGAAACCCCGTCTCTACTAAAAAATACAAAAAATAGCCGGGCATGGTGGCATGTGCCTGTGGTCCCAGCTACTTGGGAGGCTGAGGCGGAAGAATCGCTTGAACCCAGGAGGTGGAGGTTGCAGTGAGCCGAGATTGTGCCACTGCACTCCAGCCTGGCGATAGACCAAGACTCTGTCTCAAAAAAAAAAAAAAAACAAAAAAAACAGATTTTGAGAGGCATGTACCCGACATTAATTATTGGGCTTCCCTGAGGAAAATAGATTCTTCTCAAAATAGGGGTCCATGGTGCCTTCTCTGTTTTTTTGAAGGAATCACAGGCTATCAGAAATTATCTTAGGCCTCTCCTGTGTGCAGTAAGAGTGAAGAAAAACAGCTGAGAAGACAAAAACCTTTTTCCAACCAAACAAGATCCAAGAAGAAAATAAAAGACATAAAAGTGTCTTAAATATACCTATAGCTGGGATATTTCACTTTTTTTTTTTTTTTTTTTTTGAGACAGAGTCTCACTTTGTTGCCCAGGCTGGAGTGCAGTGGCATAATCTCGGCCTCCTGGAACCTCCACCTCTTGGGTTCAAGTAATTCTCCTGCCTCAGCCTCCCGAGTAGCTGGGATTACAGGTGCACGCCACCATGTGCAGTTAATTTTTTGTGTTTTTAGTAGAGACAGGGTTTTGCCATGTTGTCCAGGCTGGTTTTGAACTCCCTGAGGGCAGGCAATCTACCCACCTCGACTTCTCAGAGTGCTAGGATTACAGACAAGCCACCACACCCAGCCTCTCCACTTTTAATTAAGCTGACTTTTAACCATGGTGCTCTTTTAAAAAATATTTTTAAATCTTCTTACTACTTGCATTGGCCAAGCAGCCAATATTTCTAGCTTTTAACTTTACCATAAGCCACCTCACAGGTGAAACCAACAAGTCTCAACTAAGGTTATGACTTAACCACCAGGGTATGAGGTATTTTCAAAGAGATGGTAAGCAGTGTTTTCAAAATCTAGAATCTTTAAATGTGGCTCATATAAAGGAAGATTTAAGAAAGGAAGCTAGAAGTTGTTCATGGAGGGGAGTACAATAACCACATGGTAAAAGTCACACAGAAATTAACCAGAACATACTCATTCCCTAAGCCAGGACTGAACCTGGGATGCCATTGTAAAATGGCAGAGAGCAAAAGAAAATACTGCCATGTGGTTATAAAGTCAACTTCCTGGGACGTAAAACAAGGTGGAGACCTCATCCAGTGTTCTTGTTTTGTTGTTTTTTGTCAGAGATCTGTAGAAAAGTTTTTAAGTATCAAATTTTCTGGGCTGGCTTGAACAGCAGGCTTATGGGATCCTAATCCCATGTTCTATCCTAAGGTGTTCCTCCTTATGACAGAACTAGACAGAAAAACACACAAAGCACACCAGATTGGCTACGGGCTAAGACTTGCCTCACAAATCATTTTTTCCATTAATCAGAACTTTACAGATGATATAAACATTGATTTTTACCATTCACTCAATCAGCTTGCACAGAATTAGGGAGGCCAGAAGTCTGACTGGTAAGAACTTTTAACCTTTTGCTGGCATGTAAGGTTTCTGAGTTCCCTTCCCCCAAGCTATGGAGCCCTATCAACCCTGGAGTCCTATGGAGGGGAAGCACACAGAGGTTATCTACATACTTTAAAAGTTGTCCCTTCTCAAGAGTGTGTTCAGTTAGATCTGTAATTTCTTCCTGGTTCGTTTTTAAGCCAAACAGTTTAAGGTTTGGGGAAATTATGCTTATCCTAATTTGGGGATGCATGTGGAGGGTGATGTCCTATGGTATGGAGACACAATTACCCATCCACAAAGAGAAGACAGAGAAGGAAACAGAAAAGAAAGCCTTCGTCCCCCCCCCCCCACCCCAAAAGAGTCCCAGTGATTCCGGATCATTGGAGAGAAGTACAGACTGAAGATGGTGGTTTACCCATCTGGAAGGAGGGGAAAAAGGCATCCCTTAGTTTATTTCTCTTCCTAGCAAATGTCCAAGGTACATGAGGCAGAGGGAAAAAAAGGCATCCCCTTTTTACTTCCATCCTTATATCTCCAAGTTTTGCCAGCCTTGGCAGGTGCCACCCAAATGCCAATATGGCCTTCACTCATGCAACAGGAAGGCCTAGAGGGTAGGAATATCTGCATTCACCTCTGTGCTGGCCTATCCTCCCTGCTGTTGGTAACCTTTGAGTTCTGTAGATCTCATTTATGCAGTGGATATACACACACGACCTCCTTCCATGATGCTGGGGGGAGGTGCCTAATTGGCAGGAATTAGTCATTCTCTCCTGTGCCATGCCCCTAGACTTCTGCTGTTGTCTACCCTGATATCTGGTTTTCTTTTCTTGGGCTCCAACTTGAAGCTTGGAATTGAGTTTGGGACAACAGAGTACCTCAGGTGGGTGCATGGACTCATTAAATTGACGCCCAGGTGGCCCTTGACAAACTGCAGTCAGTGACTGGCAGGAGCAGGCCGGGCCGTTCCTGCATTCTGTGCCGTTCTATGTGACTTTTACCATTTTTCCCTGCCATAAGCATTCTGCTAAGGTGAAGCTGTGGAACCAGGTCCTTCTCAAACAAGTGAGAGGAAGGGAGTCCCAAGATATGGGGACCTGGTCCAGTAAGTTGCCTCCCAAAACGAAAAAAGAAAAAAACCTCTTGCATAGAAAAGCTCTCTGTATTTTCAGGGCAGTGTTAACTCCTGACATGGAGGAGAAAAGAAAAAAAAAACAGCTTAAGTGAAGGAAGGGGTAGGCACCTGGGGGAAAAAGCCTCTTGCTCTTATGAAGGGTAAGGAGGGTGGAGAAGAATTGTATTGAGCAACAGAATGGCTCAAAGGTGGGCATGATTGTGCAAAAAACCAATTAGGGAGAGTAGGTATATGTAAAATAGGTGAAGGGTGGGAATCAGAGGAATATATACCAATAGGTTCTCAATCCAGTCCAATCTCAGTCCAAAGTGGATTTGACTTGTGGTTTGGCTTTCAGGCTTTAAACTGTCTTTGGCATGGAGGTGGGGTTTCACCTGCAACTCACCCTTAGACCTGGTGTACCTACAAATTTTATTAACTGAAGATTTTAAAATTTTTGCTGGAATTTGTTAGTGAGATTTAATCAACACATTCAATCTGTGAAATGTGATATTCTTTAAAACTTGAAGAATAATGATTCTTTATGCTTTTCTCTACTTTTGTTCCTCTCATTTCCTGATTGCTTCTTTTGTTGGGAGTTCTCAGACTCTAGTAACAAAACACAGCAAGAGAAAAACACATAGAAGTTTATTAACACATATATCCCCTATATATGGGATATAATCCAGAGAAATGGGTAAATCTCTAAGAGATGGCTTTCACTTTAGGCTTAAATACCATGGCTTCCTGAAACAAATAAATGGTGTTGAGGAGACTCGATTATGACATGATGGCCAGGAAAATCATGGTAAACAAGAGCAAGATTTGTTGTGTAAATATATGCCAGTGCCTTCTTCACTGATGAGTTTCTAGTGATTTTAGAGTTATCCTTTTCTTGATACAGAGAGGAAGCCATCCTTGCAACTGGAGATTTCCTTTATAGGTGTATAACTTCTCTTCTGAAAGGGTAACATCTCTGTTTTCAGAGCTTCTCTTGTTTCTGCTGTTTTCTAAAATAATCAGCTCAAAGTAATCTTTATGCTAACACGGTGAATTTAGGGTGGTATATTCTGGTCTCCTACAGTAATATTTTGGGGTGTTATGTTCTTAACCCTATCCCTTTTATCATTATTTTTTAGTTAAGTAATGTACACACACATCTTTACACTTCTTAGATATTTAGAAAAATAGAAACAGCATTCACTGTGATATGAATTTATTGGACATATCTTGAATAATCAAGTTGATCCTAAAAAGCAGTAAAAGTTCTTTGAATCCAGCATTAGCTGGAAGAAGGCAGCTACTTTATATATTTTCTCTTTTAATTTCCCAGCTCTTATAACATTTTCTTTGGGTTGATGACCATATTGGTCAGAGTTTGAGGCATAAAATAGAATCCACTCTTCATTATTGGCATGAAGAGGGGGTTGATTAGATGTAAGCAAAAAAGATGGAAGTGGTCTCTAGGCTAGGCCACTGAGAATAATTTCTAAAATAATAACCCAGCTGGGGAGCGCTGAGGCAGTCACTGGAAATTGCCAACTGAAAATGATCTTGTCCTGCATTCATGAAGAATGGCTCTCAGTGGAGAGGGGATGCAGGAGTGGTCCTCCAACCCAAATTGGGTGGTTTCTCTCCCAGTGTGGCTGAGTGTGGGGCTTTTTTGGGCTCAGAATAGGGGAGTGCATGCTCATTGGTTTGTGAGTATGCAAAGAGTTCAACACCAGCCTTCTCAACATGGTAAAACCCCGTGTCTAAAACAATGCAAAGTATGAGCCGGGCTTGGTGGCACATGCTTGTAATCCCAGCTACTTGGGAGGCTGAGGCAGGAGAATCACTTGAACCCAGGAGATGGAGTTTACAGGGAGCTGAGATTGCGCCACTAAACTCTAGCCTGGGTGACAGAGTGAGACTCTGCCTTAAAAAAAAAAAAAAAATGAGAGTGAAAGGGATCTAAAATAATCAACTCAATTTTTTACTTTTAACCTCCACGCTGCCCTTGTTCATTCCTGGGCATAGGCTAAGATAACCATAGGAGGAATTTAGTTTATACCTTAACTTTGAAACAAAGATGATAATAGTGCTTTCCCTAAACAAATCTTGCCTGGGAACCAGACTGCCTTTTTTAAGACTAACAAATTAGCCACAAGGTTGGGTTTATGAGTTATGTATCTAGAGGCCACAAGATTCCTGACCTCTGCAATTGCTCCAGAAATAACGTCACTGTTTGTAAAAGTGTTCAAGATATTTTTGAAACCCTGTATTCGGATGCACCAGCTGGCACCACCCAGACCAGTAATCTGGTTCAACCAGTTCTGTAATCCCACCCAGTAACAGAATGGCAAGAAGATCCATTTGGAACCCCCTACATTTTCATTTCTAACTCAGCCAATCAGCACTCCCACTCCCTAACTCCCTATCCACCAAATTATCCTTAAAAAACCCAGGCTCTGAATTTTGGGGGAGACTGATTTGAGTAGTAAAACCAGTCTCCCCTTTAGCCAGTTCTGTGTACATTAAATTCTTTCTCTATTCAATTACCTTGTCTTGATAAATTGTCTCTATCTGGGCAGTGGGCAAGGAGAATCCCTTGTTCAGTTACAAATTTGGGGGCTCATGTGGGATGGCACTTGGGGACATCTGTTTGTGGTTTGGCAGTCACTCACCAGTTTCAGGTCCGCAGGCCAGTCCAAGTGGCTGCTTAGTTCTCTTGGACTAAGGGCTGCCTCTGGTGCTGTCTGCTGGCTGGGCTGCTGGCAGCCCAGAGTGCATGGATCTAATTGCAATGGAGACATAGCTTCTGTAACCTGGTTTGGTGAGAACTCCAGGTGCTGCCCAAACACCCTTTGTTCTTCTGATCTACTGACCTCTCTAGAGGCACTGTGGCCCCATCACAGGGACTGTCTAGCTTTCTCTGGAATTGTAGGAAGAGTCTCAGTTTGTGGCGATCTCTCCCCAGCTGGTAAGGGACCTGTTTAAAGACATGTTCTTCTGGTTTGGAATCTGGTCAGGAATTGTGGTATGATAGGCATTCTCTTTGTCATTACTTTGCTGTGTATTTACATTTATGGAGGGGATCCCTGAAGGAATTGCTGACGGAAGTCCAGCTGGCCTAACTCAGGGTGACCGTCACTCTTCCATCTTGCCCAGAGACCACTCGCTGAGTTCCTGGTCAGAGGTCATCCCTCCCCAGCTCGAGTGGATCAAAGATGATAGAGGTCAGTGTGGGCAGATTTGAGTCTGGCCAGGTCAATATTTGGGCCGTGAGCAGGAAAACGAATGTCTGTATACTGTTCCATGAGTATTCTCTGCCTTTCTGGGACTAAAATTTAATATTGGAGAGATTTGTTCAGCCGGTCGACTGTAGATAGGTGTGGTGGTGGGTGTAGCCGCTTTGCTTTGACTGTGGCTCCCTCCCTTGGTTGCATCCGCCCTCTTACAGCTACTGTTGAACGGTGAAGAGGTTTCTGTGCTGAGATCAAGAGTGGGAACACATGTTCCAGAATCCACTTTGGGAGGGTGGTTATAAGGTGCTATGTGGCAGGTGGGGAAATGCCTCAATCCATCTCGTATGCCTGTACCTGCGCTTACTGTGCTGTTTTCTTTGACCCATGGGAAAACTACCAAGTTCACCCTCTGGCATATTGGGCTTCCTATTGGACCAAGAAAACTAAAAACTTGTTTTGGGCTTGCTCTGGTGGATGTGGTGTCCCTACAAACCACTGGAGACTTATTTGAAGATGGGAGACTAATTTGTGATAAAAACTCAGAAGTAGAGGGAGTCAAATGTCTGCCATACTGGAGGAGAGTATAACACTGCTTGGCCATAGTACCCTGTGGGATTAGGAGTGCGTGATGGCCTTGTCCGAGTTCCCTTTGTCTCCAAACAATCTTGGAGTTAGATTTGTTTTGTAAAAAGAAAGCAGAATGGGAGGAGATCTCCTATATACAGTGTTTAATGGCACTTTGGCAAAATAAACCAATGCAGAAAAGGTGTAAGGTCATGGCCCAACTAACTGACAGTGGAAAAAAGACTGTGTTTTCTGAGTTACAGGAAAAAGATGATGACATTTTGATTGCTCGGTTAAATGAGGCTGCAGTGCCTCCTCCTACCTACAGACAGGCTGGGGCTGCTCTGTGAGCACCTGAGCTGGGGTCCCCATCATCCCTGATCTCCCTACCTTTGCAGGAACAGGAGCCAGGAGCAACAGGAATGGTCTCCCCCCTCACCTCTGACAGGAAACCAGATTCAGCCAGAGTACCCCTCTAGCTCAGGGAAGGCACTTCCCTCTTCAGCAGATTCTTACAGGGGACAGTGATGCTGTCACAGGTCAGCCTATGAGGGCTTATCTGGGTCCACTCTCCATTTTCTTTTCTTTTTTTTTTTTTTTCCAATATAAAAAGAGGTTTATTTAGATGTTAGAATCATCTAGTGATTGAACAAGATTGGACAAGAACCCACAGAGGCCCAGGGCTGAGCTGCAGAGTCACTGCTGCTGACATCTGCGTGGATTTCTCATGCAACAGGGGCGGTCACAGGCTTGATGGCCATTGTTCTTTGAAACTTTTTTCCAACCGACGGCTGTGACTGCAGTTTTCAGATGTGCTCTGGCCTCCAAAGACCGGGGGCGGGTGGGGGTTGGTGTCCTCTGTATAAAAAGTGCTGTCCCGGGAGCTTCCCGACGGACACTTTGGGGCATCTGAGTGATTCCTGGGAGGGCAGGTCGGCCTCCCTCAGGCTACCACTGCAGCCACCACCAGACATTCTCACCAGCAACCGACAAAAAGCATCAGAGTCTCTGAGAACCTGGCTGTGATGGTAAGAACCCAGTGTTTTCTAATCTAAGACTTGTATGCAGAACACGGAAAACTGCAGTTAGGAACACCCTACAAAATTGAACACCAGGATTTTCCAAAAATATTTTTTACATCACTTTAAATAATTTACAAAAATCTACAAAAATCATATTTACCAGGACACGTCTGTTAAATAAAAGCATTGTTTCATGTTGGCATACATATATACAGGGATGTGTATAACAGACTCCTGCTCCCCTCCCGGCAACCACAGACCATCACACACGCACGACACACGCACGGCTACACCGCTTTCCACTAATGCACGGAACCCAGGACGGAACCCACAGCTCGAGGGCTTAGACCTTTACTATGAGCTGCCGCCACTGTCCTCCCCGGAGGTGTCGCTGAAGTCACTGGCGTCACTGCCCAAGGCGTCCTGGTCCTGGTCATCCCTATCGATGACCCTTCGCCGATACCTCAGGTCCAAAATGCTTTCCTCTGAGCCCGAGCTCCTCTTGTCATGCAAACTCAGCCCTGGCTGCGCCTTCCTGCTCGGCCAGGACCCGCCGTCCTTCTTCGCCAGCAGATGTGGGCTTCCAAAGACAGGGCTGGGCCCGGCCTGGGCCTCCCTGAAGGCCGAGAAGGACGGGCCCTGTACCACTCTCCATTTTCTACCTTTGATTTGTTTAATTGGAAAAATAACATACCCACATACTTGAACAATCTGAGGAGGATGGAAGACTTATTCTCCTCAATATTTGCAACCCACAGCACCCCTTGGGCAGATGTGCAGAATTTTCTTTGCACTTTATTGACCTCAGAGGAGCACAGAATGGTCCTAGGTAAGGCCTAAGGTAAAGGTCCTAGGTAAGGGAAGAGGTTGGTCGCATGCATGACCCCCCAAGTAACCTGGTAAGGATGGCTACACAGGTGGCTGTACCCATCTGAGACTGGGGGTGGAACATAAATGGAGAAGGCCTTATCAAGATTTAGTCTCATCAAGACTGTGTTCTGGCTGGCCTCTGCAAAGGGGTGCTGAAACAGAATTCTTTTTAGATGGAGTCTTGCTCTGTTGCCCAGGCTGGAGTGCAATGGTGAGATTTCAGCTCACTGCAATCTCTGCCTCCTGGATTCAAGTGATTCTCCTGCCTCAGTCTCCCAAATAGCTGGGATTACAGTCACGTGCCACCATGCCCAGCTAATTTTTTATGTTTTTAGTGGAGACAGTGTTCATGATGTTGTCCAGGCTGGTCTCGAACTCCTGACTTCAGGTGATCCACCCATCTCAGCCTCCCAAAGTGCTTGGATTACAAGCATAAGCCACTGCGCCCAGGCTAGAAAGATCTCAATAAGATTCAGGAAGTTAGGCAGAAACCTAATGAGAACCCCTCAGAATTCTCGGAATGGGTATTTAAAGTGTATAGGTGATGTACAGATACTGATCTAGAAGTACTGACAAATGGTAAATATGACCTTTATCAGCCAAAGTGCTCCTGGCATTCGGAGAAAGTTGGAGGAGAAGGATGGGACACTGGGTATGTCCCTGTCCCAGTTAATAGAGATTGCCTTTAGGGTGTTTGCCAGTCCAGATAATTTTTAAAATGGAACAATGAAAGATGAAACATCAGGCTAACCTTCTGGCTGTGGCTCTGATTCCAGGGGTTCCAGGACCACAGCGTGAACTTCCTTTAAATGTTCCATCCCAGGTAGGACCCCCACTGAGTCCAGACCAACAAAGGGGGACACCCCACTGTAGGTCCCAACCAGTGCACTTATTGCAAGCTAGAAGGGCACTGGAGAAAAGTCTGTCCACACTCTAAATAAAGAACAATGTTAGGAAAAACCTCCCTGTTCACCAGATGCTGGGAATAGCCAAGAGGTCTGAGGTTAAAGATATCTAGGATAAGGACCAGGAATGATGGGGCCCTGGGGTTGCTCCTGACCCAAGCAACACCCTCTATTCCCACATGGTGTCCCTGGTTCTGATGACAGTGGGAAGTCAACTTTTTGACTTTTTGGTGGACACTGTGGCTAGTTACTTGGTGATAAATATCTGGCTGTCTAAACTCTTCAGAAACTGTTAAAGTGACCAGGATCTTTGGAAAAACCTTAACAAGACCATCCTCCAACCCTTAGAATGTCAGTTGGGCCAAGCCACCTGAAGCACAGCTTCCTGTATATGCCTGAATGCTCCCTTCCTCTGCTGCGATGTGACTTCCTAACTAAAGTAAATGCCAAGTATGAGTAAATATTGTGGTACCCTCCAGAATAAGCCTGTGCCCTGCAGGCTGCCATGTTACATCTCGAAGACTCTGAACCTGCTGTCATTCCTGAGGAGATACTTAAAAGAGCTGAGTGTGGAAGCAGGGGCAGATGAGAGACCAGGAAGGGCCAGAACAGCTGTTCCAGTACAAGTCAAGGTACAAGTGGGAACAATGCAGCCATGCTTAAAACAATCCCTGTAAAGCTAACAAGTTAGAAGGGACATCCAACCTTTGCTGTGTGCTTTCCTTCAGTTAGGATTCATTAGGCCTTACTGATCCTCATATAACACGCCTATTCTGCTGGTTCAGAAGCTTGGGACTAAGAAACATAGATTTGTTCAGGACTTGAGGGCTATCAATAAAATTGTAAAAGATATCTACTCAGTGGCCCCCATCCTTATACTTTTTTTTTAATTGTACTTTAAGCTCTGGGGTACATGTACACATCCTGCAGGATTGTTGCATAGGTACACACATGCCATAGTGGTTTGCTGTCTCCCCTCCATTGCCTACATCAAGCATTTCTCCCGGTGTTATCCCTCCCCAACCTACCTGCCCCCACCCCTACCACTGTCCCTCCTCTCCCCTGCTCCCCACCCCCCTGACCTACCCCCATGTGTGATGTTCCCCTCCCTGTGCCCATGTGTTCTCATTGTTCATCACCCACCTATGAGTGAAAACATGCAGTGTTTGGCTTTCTGTTCTTGTATCAGTTTGCTGAGAATGATGGTTTCCAGATTTATCCATGTCCCTTTAAGGGATGTGAACTCATCCTTTTTATGGCTGCATAGTATTCCATGGTGTATATGTGCCACATTTTCCCAGTCCAGTCTATCATTGATGGATATTTGGGTTGGTTCCAAGTCTTTGCTATTGTAAACAGTGCCACAATGAACGTGTGTGTGTGTGTGTGTGTGTGTGTGTGTGTGTGTGTGTGTGTTTATAATAGAACAATTTATAATCCTTTGGGTATATACCTAGTAATGGGATTGCTGGTTCAAATGATATTTCTAGTTCTAGATCCTTGAGGAATCACCACACTGTCTTCCACAATAGTTGAATTAATTTACACTCTCACCAACAGTGTAAAAGTCTTCCTATTCTCCACATCCTCTCCAGCATCTGCCTCCTGATTTTTTAATGATCACCATTCTAACTGGCATGAGATGGTATCTCAATGTGGTTTTGATTTGGATTTCTCTAATGACTAGTGATCATGAGCATTTTTTAATATGTTTATTGGCCTCATAAATGTCTTCTTTTGAAAAGGGTCTGTTCATATCCTTTGCCCACTTTGGAATGGGTTTGTTTTTTTCTTGTAAATCTGTTTTAGTTCTTAATCTAATATCATAGATTCTGCCTATTAGCTCTTTGTCAGATGGGTGGCTTGCAAAAATTTTTTCCCATTCTGTTGGTTGCCGGTTCACTCTAGTGATTGTTTCTTTTGCTGTGCAGAAACTCTTGAGTTTAATTAGGTCCCATTTTTCTATTTTGGCTTTTGTTGCCATTGCTTTTGGTGTTTTAGTCACGAAGTCCTTGCCTGTGCCTGTGTCCTGAATGGTATTGCTTAGGTTTTCTTCTAGGGTTTTTATGGTGTTAGGTCTTATGTTTAAATATTTAACCCATCTGGAGTTTAGTATAAGGTGTAAGGAAGGGATCCAGTTTTAGCTTTCTGCATATAGCTAGCCAGTTTTCCTAACACCCTTTATTAAACAGGGAATCCTTTCCCCATTTCTTGTTTTTGTCAGGTTTGTCAAAGATCAGATGGTTGTGGATGTGTGGCATTACTTCCAAGGTCTCTGTTCTGTTCCGTTGGTCTATCTCTGTATTGGTACCAGTACCATGCTGTTTTGATTTCTGTAGCCTTGTAGTGTAGTTTGAAGTCAGGTAGTGTGATGCCTCCAGCTTTGTTCTTTTTTCTTAGGATCGTCTTGACTACGTGGGCTCTGTTTTGGTTTTATACGAAGTTTAAGGTGGCTTTTTCCAGTTCTGTGAAGAAGGTCAATGGTAGCTTGATGGGATAGCATTGAATCTATAAATTACGTTGGGCAGTATAGCCATTTTCACATTATTGATTATTCCTAACCGTGAGCATGGAATGTTTTTCCATCTGTTTGTGTCCTCTCTTATTTCCTTGAGCAGTGGTTTGTAATTCTCCTTGAAGAGGTCCTTGACATCCTTTGTTAGTTGTATTCCTAGGTGTTTTATTCTCTGGAGCTATTGTGAATGGAAGTTCACTCATGATTTGGTTTTTTTGTTTGTTTGTTATTGGTGTACGGAATGCTCGTGATTTCTGCACATTGATTTTGTATCCTGAGATTTTGCTGAAGTTGCTTATCATCTTAAGGAGATTTTGGCTGAGACGATGGGGTCTTCTAAATATACAGTCATATCATCTGCAAATAGAGATAGTTTGACTTCCTCCTTTCCTAGTTGGATACCCTTTATTTCTTTTTCTTGCCCAATTGCTTCGGCTAGAACTTCCAATACTATGTTGAATAGGAATGGTGAGAGTATCCTTATCTAGTGCCAGTTTTCAGAGGGAATGCTTCCAGTTTTTGCCTGTTCAGTATGATATTGGCTGTGGGTTTGTCATAAATAGCTTTTATTATTTTAAGATATGTTTCATCAATACCTAGTTTATTGAGAGTTTTTAGCATAAAGGGCTGCTGAATTTTGTTGATGGCCTTCTCTGCATCTGTTGAGATAATCATGTGGTTTTTGTCTTTGATTCTGTTGATGTGGTGGATTATGTTTATAGATTTGCATATGTTGAACCAGCCTTGCATCCCTGGAATGAAGTCTACTTGATCATGATGGATAAGCTTTTTGACGTGTTATTGCATTTGTTTTGCCAGTATTTTATTGAAGATTTTTGCATTGATATTCATCATGAATATTGGCCTGAAATTTGCTTTTTCAGTTGTGTCTCTGCCAGGTTTTGGTATCAGGATGATGTTGGTCTCATAAAATGAGTTAGGGATGATTCCTTTTTTTGTATTGTTTGGAATAGTTTCAGAAGGAATGGTGCCAGCTCCTCTTTGTATGTCTGGTAAAATTCTGCTGTGAACCCATCTGGACCTGCATTTTTTTTGGTTAGTAGGCTATTAATTGCTGCCTCAACTTCAGACGTTGTTATTAGTCTATTCAGGGATTCAGCTTCTTCCTGGTTTAGTCTTGGGAGGGTGTAAGTGTCTAGGAATTCATCATTTCTTCCAGATTTACTGGTTCATGTGCATAGAGTTTTTTGTAGTAATCTCTGATGGTAGTTTGTAGTTCTGTGGAATCAGTGGTGATATCCCCTTTATTTTTTATTGCATCTATTCGAGTCTTCTCTCTTTTCCTTTTTATTAGTCTGGCTAGTGGTCTATTTTGTTGATCTTTTCGAAAAACCAGTTCCTGGGTTTATTGATTTTTTTTTTTTGAAGGTTTTTTTGTGTCTCTATCTACTTCAGTTCTGCTCTGATCTTAGTTATTTCTTGTCTTCTGCTAGCTTTTGAATTTTTTTGATCTTGCTTTTCTAGCTCTTTAAATTTTGATGATAGGGTGTCAATTTTAGATCTTTCCTCACTTCTCATGTGAGCATTTAGTGCTATAAATTTCCCTCTAGACACTTCTTTAAATGTGTTCCAGAGATTCTGGTACATTGTGTCTTCATTCTCGTTGGTTTCAAAGAACATCTTTATTTCTACCTTCATTTCATTGTTTATCCAGTCGTCATTTAGGAGCAAGTTGTTCAGTTACCATGTAGTTGTGTAGTTCTGACTGAGTTTCTTAATCCTTAGTTCTAATTTGATTGCACTGTGGTCTGAGAGACTGTTATGATTTCAGTTCTTTTTCATTTGCTGAGGAGTGATTTACTTCCAATTATGTGGTCAGTTTTAGAGTAAGTGCAATGTGGTGCTGAGAAGAATGTATATTCTGTGGATTTGGGGTGGAGAGTTCTGTAGATATCTGTTAGGTCTGCTTAGGCCAGATCTGCATTCAAGTCCTGGATATCCTTGTTAATTTTCTGTCTCGTTGATCATCTGATATTGACAGTGGAGTGTGAAAGTCTCCCACTATTATTGTGTGGGAGTCTAAGTCTCTTTGTAGGTCTTTAAGAACTTGCTTTATGTATCAGGGTGCTCCTGTATTGGGTGCATATATATTTAGGATAGTTAGTTCTTCT
>PVKV010034780.1:0-17344 GCA_004027835.1 Alouatta palliata | reverse complement strand
CCCGTCTCTACTAAAAATACAAAAATTAGCTGGGCGTGGTGGTGTGCGCCTGTAGTCCCAGCTACTCAGGAGGCTGAGGCAGGAGAATTGCTTGAACCCAGGAGGCGGAGGTTGCGGTGAGCCGAGATCGCGCCATTGCACTCCAGCCTGGGCAACAAGAGCGAAACTCCGTCTCAAAAAAAAAAAAAAAAAAAAAAAAGATAATTAACCCACGGGTACAGGGCATCCTGTCACAGCATAGCTGTGGTCTTCAGGACCCCCGGCAAGGCCTGGCATAAAAACATAATTTGGTCCACTTATGAGAAACGTAAACTAAGACAAAGCAACCCTGGCATCATTAGAGGCTGCCAGAAGGAAGAGCTGGGGCCACGGAGGGAAGGCACCAAAGAGCAGTGCCTATGGGTAAGGTGACAAGGCAAGAAAGCAGCTCTGAGAAGTCACCCCACAGGGAGACAGCCACAGCACAGACAGCTGGCCACCCCACCACCCACTCCATAAGCGAAACCGAGTGGGCGAACCCTGAACACCACAGGGAGAGGGCGAGGAGGAAGCGTAAGGCAGAAGAGAAATAGGCCTGCATACTCGGCACTCAAAGTACGTGACTTCCTATCCAGGAGACATGACCACCTGAGTTAGGCCTATTTGTGAGCGAGACTTGCAGTAAATGTGCATGCCTAAATCACAAGGCTCCCAGCCAGGCACTGGGGCTGAAAAAATTAGCTCAGCCCTGATATGAGGAGGAGCTCACTGAGGCCTGTACCCATGGGGTAATTGGTCCACCTACAGAGACACTGTCTACTAAACTTCCCACAGCCTTGCAACTAAACGTGGCAAGGCTTATTTCCTGTGTCACTAGGATGGGGAGAAATGAGTTCCCATTATTACAGCCACAAAAGCAGACTAGAGGGCCATTTACTGCTGTGTCCTATACCAAAAAAGACTGTGCCATGACCTCGGCAAGGAGGAATAACAGTTCATGGAACCTTGGGAAAAGTTAAAGATATATGGAGAAAAAAGGTATGGAGCTTTGGTTTATTTCAGCATCTCCTGAACCATGTCATCAAAGCTCACTGCAGAGATTTACAGAGTTGTTTCTTTAGCTCAGAACAACTCTCTGAACTTAAAGTGATTTAGGGTTAGAGTTACCAAATCCACGGTAACTCAGAGAATGTACTGCTTTCTTACAAACAGAAGATACCCGAACATACTGAAGTCAACCCTGGAGGTAGAAATAAGGGTAACATGGCCGGGCATGGTGGCTCACACCTGTAATCCACCACCCTGGGAGGCCGAGGCAGGCGGATCACCAGGTCAGAGCTCTGAGAAGTTACCAGCCTGGCCAATATGGTGAAGCTCTGTTTCTACTAAAAATACAAAAATTAGCCAGATGTGGTGGTGGTCACCTGTAATTCCAGCTACTCAGGAGGCTGAGACAAGAAAATCATTTGAACCCAGGAGGCGGAAGTTACAGTGAGCCACTGCACTCCAGCCTGGGCAAAAAGAGCGAAACTCCGGCTCAAGGAAAAAAAAAAAAGAAGGGTAACATGATTTGTCCAAGGAAGTACAGATTCAAACTGGCCCCATGAGTTTAACTAATGGCAAGTGAGTTTAAGCAATTCACTACTGCCAAACTGCCCAGAATCTCAGATTCTGAAAAACGTTTGGGCTATTTAACAGATCAGTCACAATTTCAGAAGATACTCAAAAGTGAAGAAGTCACACTCTCAGTTTCTGTAACTTAAACATTAGATGTGAAAACCTCCCAATGTGTTTGACTTACACAGCACCTGACCCTAACAGTGTGGTTCAAATTTCAAGAGCATCTGAATGAGACAAAATCAAATTACAGTCACCCTCAACAATCTGCCATCCTAAAATTCTACAGATTAACATACAAATCCCAGAACCATCTAAAAATCTGTAACTTTGTGACCAAATTCCAGATGATACTGGATTTCAACCTATTAGGAAAACTTATTTTAATGGAATTAATATCTGGGTGCGGTGGATCACAGCCGTAATCCTAACACTCTGGGAGGCCAAGGCAGGAGGGTTACTTGAGCCCAGGAGTTCAAAACCAGCCTGGACAACATAGCAAGACCCTATCTCTACAAAAAAGCTTTAAAAATTAACTGGGTGTGTGAGTGCATGCCTGTGGTCCCAGCTACTTGGGAGGCTGAGGCAGGACAGCTTGAGTCTCAGAGACTGAGGCTGCAGTGAGCTGTGATCAGCCACTGCACTGCAGCCTGGGTGACAGAGAAGACCCTACTCAAAAAGAATTTTTTTTTGCTTTGAGAGGGAGTCTCATTCGTATCCAAGTCACGGCACCAAAAAAGAGAGAGAGGGAGTCTCTCTCTGTTGCCAGGCTGGGAATACAACCATGCGCCACCATACCCAGCTAATTTTTGTATTTTTAGTAGAGATGGGGGTGTTTCACCATGTTGGCAGGGACGGTCTCAGTCTCTTGACCTTGTGATCCCTTCGCCTCAGCCTCCTAAACTGCTGGGATTACAGGTGTGAGCCACTGTGCCCGGCCCTAGAATTCTTTTTAATAATAAAAAAAAACTGGCAAATAGCACTAAACTCACATCTACACAACTGTGCTTAAATATGATAAAATAAATAAATAAATATGATTTGATAAACTACCTTTGGGCTCCTTTTGTATTACTGCTAAGTAAAATCCAATTTTTAGAAGGTTATATTCCAACACTGTTAGCAGCAGAGTTTCCATGACAATTTCTCAACCTCACACATGGGTTTCTCATCAGCTGGCTCTACACAAGAATCTGGGCCAGGCACGGTGGCTCATGCCTGTAAACCTAGCACTTTGGGAGGCCAGGATGGACTGCCTGAGCTCACGAGTTTGAGACCAGCCTGGTCAACACGGTGAATCCCTGTCTCTACTAATATACAAAAAATTAGCTGGGTGTGGTGATGTATGCCTGTAGTCCCAGCTACTCAGGAGGCTGAGGCAGGAGAATCACTTGAACCCGGGAGGTGGAGGTTGCAGTGAGCCAAGACCATGCCATTACACTCCAGCCTGGGTGACAGAGTGGGACTGTCTCAAAGAAAAAAAGCAAAACAACAACCACAAAAGAATATGAATGAGTCGGGCATGGTGGCTTGCGCCTGTAATACCAACACTTGCGAGGCCAAGGCAGGCAGATCACGAGGTCAAGAATTCAAGACCAGTCTGGCCAATGCAGTAAAATCCCGTGTCTACTAAAAATACAAAAAAGTAGCCAGGTGTGGTGGTGGGTGCCTATAATTCCAGCCACTCAGGAGGCAGGAGAATCACAGGAATCTTGGAAGTGGAAGTTGCAGTGAGCCAAGACTGTGCCATTGTACTCCAGCCTGGGGGACAATTCGAGACTCTTGTCTCAAAAATAAAAAAATTAAAAAAAGAATATGATTGAGTAACCACACTGGTGTTAAACTTCCAGAATATCTAAAGTCTTAATCCTGCACCTTCTGAGGTTCCATGACAAATGAAAGGGAAGAGAACAATCTTAACAGAATCCTTCTATAATCCAGAATCAGAAGTGACTAAATTTGGAATCAACTTTGTTGTACACAAAAAGCCACATTCAAGCAATCATTCCTAAGATCTAAGTTATTACTCTCCTCCTTTTTCACTGAAATGCTCATTTTTTCCCCTTACGCTTTGGTCACTATACCTGGTAATAACACATACCGCACTGTGGGGAATGATGGCTTAGAATGTTTTCCTGTACCACTTTATTTAGTACATTTGAAAATCAGATGAAACTGGCTGGCCTCTGTTTAATTTCACATGGCAGAAAACTTCTACAGACCCAAATGTGACGTTAAAAATCATTTATTTATTTTAGAGACAGGGAATTGCTGCTGCCAGGCTGAAGTGCAGAGACACAATAATAGCTCACTGTAGCCTGGACCTCCTGGACTCAGCTGATACTCCCACCTCAGCCTCCTGAGCAGCTGGTACTACAGGTGTCCACCACCATGCCCAGCTACTGACATTAAGACTTTTAGACAATTTTTAAAAATCCCTGGATGGGCATGGTGGCTCGCCTATAATCTCAGCACTTTGGGAGGCTGAGGTGGGTGGATTACCTGAGGTCAGAAGTTCAGGACCAGGCTGGCCAACATGGTGAAACCCCGTCTTGACTAAAAAATACAAAAATTAGCCAAGTGTGGTAGTGGGCGCCTGTAATCCCAGCTACTTGGGAGGCTGAGGCAGGGGAACTGCTTGAACCCAGGAGGCAGAGGTTGCAGTGAGCTAAGATAGCACCATTGCACTCCAGCCTGGGTGACAAGAGCAAAACTCCATCTCAGAAAAAAAAAAAAACAAAAAACACCCTAATTCTATATCTTACTTCATTCATTTAAAAAGCACTCACTGGCTATGAACAAGGTACTATGCCTTAAAACTGTTCTGCATTCAATAAACTTCTAATCTTTTTAAAAACTTATTTACAAGCCCACAGCTAACACATTTTTTTAAATGTCCAATCTCATAAAATATATAAGTATATAGGTAAAACAAAGGTGTAAAGTATCATTAGAGAAGCTGCTGCTGTTGGAAGGTTGGAAGGTTGGAAGGTAAGTTGAACAGAAAAGGCAGCATCAAGCCAGGCCCTGAAGGATTCTCAGAGGCAGAACCAGGAGGAAGGGGTGGGAAATCCAGATGAGAAGTAGCAGAGAACAGGCTTCTGAAGCGGGAAGGTAGAAGCCATGACCGAAACATGAGAACAGGACGTGCTGGAGGGCTACAGCCATTCCCCTGCAGAGGCACAGGGTAACAGAAGAAAGGAGGAAGGGACCCACTTGGAGAAATGATTGAGGCGCCCAAGAAGTCCCTGCTCAGTCACCCAGCAGGCTGCATCTGCAGGGACACCTAGCCAGTGAGGCCTGAGCACATGTACCAAGTCTACATAACAGTGCCTGTTCATCTGGGCATGGAACAAAGTACATGGCTTTTGAGGTCATCCTGAATCTCCTACTGGTAACGCAGAAAGCACTCTGCAGCAGAACGAATGTAATTTATGTTTAATTAAAAAAAAAAAAAATGCACAGCTTGGCTCGGTAGCTCATACCTGTAATCCCAGCACTCTGGGAGGCCAAGGCAACCAGATCACCTGAGGTCAGGAGTTCGAGACCAGCCTTGCCAAGATGGTGAAATCCCACCCCATCTCTACTAAAAATACAAAAATTAGCCAAGTGCGGTGGCTCACGCCTATAATCCCAGCACTCTGGGAAGCCGAGGTGGGTGGATCATCTGAGGTCGAGAGTTCTAGACCAGCCTGACCAACATGGAGAAACCCCGTCTCTACTAAAAACACAAAATTAGCTGGACGTGGTGGCGCATGCCTGTAATCCCAGCTACTCAGGAGGCTGAGGCAGGAGAATCGCTTGAACCCAGGAGGTTGCAGTGAGCAGAGATCACGCCATTGCTTCCAGCCTGGGCAACAAGAGCGAAACTTGGTCTCAAAAAATACAAAAATTAGCTGGGGGTGGTGGCAGGTGCCTGTAATCCCAGCTACTAGGAGGAGGCTGAGGCAGGAGAATCACTTGAACCTGGGAGGGAGAGGTTGTAGTGAGCCAAGATCGCGCCATTGCACTCCAGCCTGGGCGACCAGAGCAAGACTTAGTCTCAAAAAAAAAAAAAAAAAAAAACACATACACCACAAAATACAGAAACATACAATGAGATGAAAATGAAATTCTTTTTACATATTTTTTATTAACAACACAAAACTTTGTGTCACCAAAAATGACAAAAAAAACTTAAGGAGATCAATATGGTTGAATGTACTTCATTATTTTAAAAATCTTGGTTAAATACTTATGTGTTAAAACTAGATCTTAGGAATACTCTAAATTCAATTATTTAGAGAGGTTTTACCGGCAGTCTTTGCTGAAAAAGGTCCCACTCAAAGATCCATAGAACGAAGCAGAAGAAGTGTATCATTGGCTGCACTTACTAAATTATGAAAACTGGTTTTCAATCTCATCAATCAATTATGCAAGGTTTCTGTTTAAATTCAGCTAGTCAATTTACATCTTCTTCATCAGAGTTCATTGTTCTCACATAGTAATCAGAAGGTATCCTATTTTTGTATTTTTAATAAATAAGTCCAAGACACGATTGTTACAAAAAAGAAACTTAAGCTAAAAAATTTCATTTCCAAGTTTAAGTGTGCAGTAAAATGACTATTTACATTAATCTTAGCAAACATACACACACACAATGGAGACAATGCTAAACATCTGTTTTCTTTTTTGGAGACAAGAGTATCGCTCTGTAGCCCAGGCTGGAGTGCAATGAAGCAATTTTGGCTCACTGCAACCTCCGCTCCCGGGTTCAAGCAATTCTCCTGCCTCAGCCTGAGTAGCTGGGACTACAGGCACGCACCACCATGCCCAGCTAATTTTTGTATTTTTACTAGAGACTGGGTTTCACCACGTTGGCCAGGCTGGTCTCAAACTTCTGACCTCAAATGATCTGCCCACCTCGGGCTCACAAAGTGCTGGGATTACAGGCATGAGCCACTGTGCTTGGCTTAAACATCCGTTTTCAAAATGCTCATTACAGCAACTTTCTATCAAAAAATAATTTTCCACTCATTATTAAAATGTCACCCTTACCTTAAGGGGACAGATAATATGTGTCTTTTTCTCAAAAATACTGGATTTGCTGGGTAGCTTTCTACTGACAGCCACTTATTTCAGCAAATTTAGACCACTTACCTTTATGTAAAAGAAAAACACTCAATTCACCTTCGGAATAGGTAATGCTGTTACCTTTGCCACAAGATAACCAGCAAGCCCCCGTGTCTTGCCAAGTATTTTCAGTTACTCCCCCGTCATTACAAAATACTGTAAAGATGTACCACCTCTCTAAAGGTCTCCAGCTGACCCATGAGTGCTTCTGGCTTCAACTGGGTGCTGTAAGCAGTTCCCTACACATCATGTGGGGAACCAATTTCACATGTGCTGCTCTTTCTGAAATTCTGCCCTACCCAAGAATCTCTTTTTACTTTTGTTACTTACCTGAAAGAGTACATGATCATTTTTTAAATAACAAAATGGCTGCTCTATCACTGTATATATCTAGTTTTTCCACAAAACCTTGTTTTACTAAAGAAATCATTTCAGAATCCACAAGCTTGTTTCTTACCAAAAGAGCACTCAACTAGAATCTAGCAAAAAGAACAGGCTAACACCTATAAAAAATACCCATGGGGCTGGGCGCAGTGGCTCACTCCTATGATCCCCAGTACTTTGGGAGGCCAAGGTGAGAGGATCACTTGAGGCCAGGAGTTCCAGACCAGCCTGGGTAACATGGCAAGACCCCTGTCTCCACAATTTTTTTTTTTAATTAACCAGGCATGGTGGCATGTGACTGTAGTCTCACCTACTCTGAGGCAGGAAGATCTCTTGAGCCCAGGAGTTCAGGCTGCAATGGGCCACGTATGGGTGGTGCCACTGCCCTCCAATCTGGGCAACAGAGTGAGTCCCTGTCTCAAAAATCAAAAACAAGAACAAAAAAACCCAACAGTGCTTCCATCAACCCAGAGCAAACCCCCACATCATTTATTCCAATCATTTATTCCAATCATTTATTCTTCTAAATCTCCTGGAATTGATTTTATGAATACTGCAAAAATATTTGCTGACAAAATAATGTATTTCTTTTGTTGCCACGTTGTTTCCTATGTATTCTGCTCACTTCCCCACCCCCTACTGGAAAAATACCCTTTTCCCAAATAGCAGGTGGCTATTTTGTCTCCAATATCAGATACCCGTGGCAGAGGTACACACTGGCTCCACCACCTCCACAGCTGAGTGCTGACCTTTGTGCTGGAAGTCATTCACAGAAGCCCAGACAAGAGCCTGTTTCACCAGACCTTTAAAAAATGTTGTATGTTCCTGGCCAGGGGCAGTGGCTCATGCCTGTAATCCCAGCACTTGTCGAGGCCGAGGCAAGAGAATTACTTGACCCCAGGAGTTTGAGACCAGCCCGGACAACAGAGCAGGACCCTGTATCTACAAAAAAATTTTTAAAAATTAACAAGGTTGGTAGAGGCACCTGTGGTCCCAACTACTCAGGAGGCTGAGGTGAAAGAATCACTTGAGCCTGGGTGGTCGAGGCTGCAGTAAGCCATGATCACACCACTGCATTCTAGCACCTAGGTGACACCCTGTCTCAAAAAATAAATATAATACATAATTTTAAATGCTACATGCTCCTAATTCTCCATATTAAATACCTGCTTATAAAAACTAAGTTGCTTCTGCATTTGAACCCTAAGTAATATAGAAATACAAGTTAGAAACCTCAAAAAGGAGTTTCTCTTTGAGTTGAATACAATTTTATAAAATATTAGACTGTGTAATGCATGACTCTTAAACACAGCTGCAAAATTTATAGGTGATGTTTCTCTCTTGAATGCTTAAAATATTTTGCTGGATGTGAAGGCTATATATATACTTTCCTTCCCTAACACTTCAAGGCAAGATAACCACTTCAGGCATGGCTTGTCATTAATAAAAGTGGATGTAAATCCACATTTCAAATAATCTTTGAAAGCTGATTCCCAGTTTTGCTGGGATCATTTTTTTAAACTCCATACATGGCCAATGAAGAGCTTGAACAGGAAGTAGAAGTGCTGGCTCTGCCATAAATGTCCTTGTTCCACACATACTATTAGCATTATCTCTGATCCAGAGTTTCTTTGAAGACTACCTGTTTTTGTTTTGGAAGGGCTTTTTTTTTTTTTTTTTTTTTTTTTTTTTTTTTTTTTTTTTTTTTTTTTTTTTTTTTTTTTTGTAGAGATGACCAGATTGGTCCTGAACTCCTGACCTCAAGCAATCCTCCCACCTTGACTTCCGAAAGTACTGAGGTAACAGGTGTGAGCCACCGAGCCTCTGTTTTTGTGAAGATCAGTTTAATTAAAATTAGGCAGCAGAAGGCCACGTATGGTGGCTCACGTCTGTAATCCCAGCACAATGGAAGGAAGAGACAGGTGAATCACAAGGTCAGGAGTTCAAGACCAGCCTGACAAACATGGTGAAACCCCATCTCTACTAAAAACACAAAAATCAGCCAGGCGTTGTGGCACACACCTGTAATCCCAGTTACTCAGGAGGCAGAGGCAGGAGAATCGCTTGAACCCAGGAGGCAGAGGTTGCAGTGAGCCAAAATCGCGCTACGGCACCCTAGCCTGGGCAACAAAGCGAGACTGTCTCAAAAAGAAAACGCGGCTGGGCGCAGTGGTAATCCCAGCACTTTGGGAGACTGATGCGGGCATATCACAAGGTCAAGAGATTGAGACCATCCTGGCCTGGAGCCTAAGGGATCATCACTCCTTACACCCTAGAGTTTCTGAGACCCCTGAAAGAGGTGATGAGTAGTCATTGAAATTTTTAATTATCTTAAAGAGAGTCTCGCTTTGCCACCCATGCTGTAGTGTAGTGGTGCAATCAGCTCACTGTAGTGTTTAATTCCTGGGCTCAAGGGATCCTCTTGCCTCAGTCTCCCAGGTAGCTAGGACTACAGGCACGCACCACCACACCCTGCTGATTTTCTCATTTTTTGTAGAGACAAGGGTCTCCCTATGTTGCCCAGGCTGGAGTCTTAAGCTTCTGGGCTCAAGCAGTCCTCCTGCCTCAACCTTCTGAAGTGCTGGGATCACAGGGATGAACCACTGTACCTGGCCCAGACAATGAAATCTTGTGACCGAAACAGTGACAATTACAATTATCATAAAGTTATAAAAGGCCTTCAAGATTATCTAACACAATCTTCTGACCTGACAGATGTGGAAACTGTGTCCAATGTACAACCACATACAGATGATCTGAGATCTTCAGACAAAATTCCTTAGCAAACAAACCAATAATACCTAAGCACTATTTTGTAATATGGGAAGAAGAGTTTGATCTAAACATAAACATGTTGAGTTCACACGCCAAAGCTATGGGGGAAAAACGCCTCAAACACCATTCTAATAAACAAATATCCACAATGTTAGAGGCTTACTGAGAACCCATTTGAGTTTCTGTCATCAGAAATCGCAGCCGGGCACGGTGGCTCACGCATGTAATCCCAGAACTTTGGGAGGCCGAGGCAGGAGATCACTTAAGGTCAGGAGTTCAAGACCAGCCTGGCCAACACGGGGAAACCCCGTCTCTACTAAAAATACAACAATTAGCCGGGTGTGGTGATATGCACCTGAAATCCCAGCTACTCAGGAGGCTGAGGCAGAATTGCCTGAACCAGGGAGATGGAGGTTGCAGTGAACTGAGATCGTGCCACTGCACTGCAGCCTGGGTGACAAAACGAGACTCAGTCCTCTACAAGCAGCCGGGTGCAGTGGCTCACGCCTGTAATCCTAACACTTTGGGAGGCCGACGCAGGCCTATCACTTGAGGGCAGGAGTTCAAGAGCAGCCTGGCCAACATGGTGAAACTCCATCTCTACCAAAAAATACAAAAGTTAGCCGGGTGTGGTTGTGCGCACCTGTACTCCCAGTTACTCAGGAGGCTGAGGTGGGAGAATTGCCTGGAATCCGGGAGCCAGAGGCTGCAGTGAGCTGAGACTGCACCACTGCACTCCAGCCTCCACAACTGAGCAAGATCTTGTCAAAAAGGGAAGGGGAGGGAAGGGCAGGGGAAGGCAGGGGAGGGGAGGGGACTCTACCAGCATATGCCTAACATATTAAGTATGAACTTGAGAGGAAGAACTCAACATAGAATAACATGCAGCAAGGTGTAAGGACATGAATAAGTGAGTTCACCAAAGCCTGGAGAGTAAGCAAAGCAACAGTCAGGAGAACCACCATGGTATGGTTCCAGGTGCAGGAAGGCAAATTAAGTTCCAGAAAGGTGGATATCACGATCATGTGCAAAAAGCTCAAAGGGAGGGCCAGGCACGGTGGCTCACGCCTGTAATCCCAGCACTTTGGGAGGCTGAGGCAGGTGGATCACCTGAGGTTGGGAGTTTGAGACCAGCCCTATCAACGTGGAGATACCGTGTCTCTACTAAAAACACAAAATTAGCTGGGCATGGTGGTGCACGCCTGTAGTCCCAGCTACCTGAGAGGCTGAGGTAGGAGAATCACTTGAACCCGGGAGACGGAGGTTGTGGTGAGTCGAGATTGTACCATTGAACTCCAGCCTGGACAAGAACAAAACTTCATCTCAAAAAAAAAAAAAAAAAAAAAAAAAAAGCTCAAAGGGAGCCAGGTGCAGCAGCTCACGCTTGTAATTCCCGTACATTGGGAGGCTGAGGCAGGCAAGATAAATCACTTAAGCCCGGGAGTTCAAGACCAGCCTGGGAAACATGGTGAGATCCTGCCTCTACAAAAACTGAAAATAAAAACACTGAGGAAGGGGAAGAGAAGACACACAATCTGAATGCTAAGGAAAATAACCCAACAGAAGTGGAAAGATTCAAGACACAGGAGAGAAAGGACAAAGTTGTTTTGAGGAAGCCTCAAGATAATGTACTACACATAAATTCTGCACTGAGTTTCCATGAATCAACAGACTCATTAAAATCCATCAGTTAACAACCCCTGGAGCACACAGATAACCTTCAAACAATGGACAGATGCTTTCTTCCAAATCGAAAGACAAAAGATTTCCCAAAAAAGGCGAAGAGGGAAGAAATCCAGGAGCTCACACCAACGTTTCTCCCATGCACTATGTGCCGAGCAGGCCGCGGCGCACAGTTGAGAAGATGTTCCCATCCAGTCTAAGTGGTGTGGCGGAGCCAGGACAGGCACTAGAGGAACGCGAAAGGGAGGACACAGCCTGGCCTCGGACAGTCAAGGAATGCTTCCTAAATGGACGGCGCATGGTCTCCATCTCAGAAAGAAAGGGGTTAACCAGGCAAAGACAGAAGAACACACTGGGAAGAAAAGCATGCACAAAGGCACAGAGGAAAGAAAAACCTGGCCCGCTCAGGCCATGCAGGCTGCACTCCACAAGCAGGTCAGAATCACTGCAGTGCGCAACAGCAGTGGAACAACGAGGTGGAAGGAAGCGAATAGCAAAAAGGAAGCTCAGCTATCTGTGCAGCCAGAGTCTGGCGGGCAGGGGTGGCAGGAGCGAGGGGTCATCAGACGAAGTTGAAAAAATTCAGGCGCTCAGGCACTGAGACATTCAGAGGGAGGACGATGCAGCAGACTGTTCACGAAGAAGAGAAAATGCAGTAGACTGAGGCGAGAGTAAGGAGGACCAGATCAGCAGGACAGGGCTGGGTGCAGTGGCTCACGCGATAATCCCAGCACTTTGGGAGGCCAAGGCAAAAGATCGCTTGAGCCCAGAAAGTCAAGTTGACAATGAGCTACGATGGCACCACTGCACTCCAGTCTGATTGACAGAGCAAGACTCTGTCTCTAAAATAAAAATATAAAAAGAATAGCAGAGTGGTTTCTTTATCTCAGTTGGTTACTGAGAAGTGATAGAAGTCAACAGAAACTGAAAGGTATGTGAGGGGACACTGACTAGAACAAGTAGAGGAATTTTTAGAACTCAAGTCTTCGGGCCTCAGTTATCTCAGCTAACAAAATACTGTCTTGGCAATAAATAGGGGTTCTGCTGTTGTCCCCTCCAGTTCTGAAGTTCTATGCATCTATGATTTGACCATCCCAGCCTCCTCACTGGAATACAGGTGTGGGCATCTGTAAATGTACAAACACACAAAGAACAATTCAAGTCACAGTTTGTGCAGAGGTATTTAATTGAAATGACTGATCCAAACCATTACTCTTTTTTAAAAAGGAAGAATATTAACAATTATTAGCTACAGCTGTTTTCCTATGCTTTTTTTGTTTTTGTTTGAAATGGAGTCTTGCTGTGTCACCCAGGCTGGAGTGCAGTGGCACAATCACAGCTCATGCAACCTCTGCCTCCTAGGTTCAAGTAATTCTGCCTCAGCCTCCTGAGTAGCTGGAATTACAGGTGCACACCACCATGCCCAGCTAATTTTTGTATTTTTAGTAGAGACAGGGTTTTGCCATGTTGGACAGGCTGGTCTTGAACTTTTGCCTTCAAGTGATCCGCCCACCTAGGCCTCCTGAAGTGCTGGGATTACAGGCATGAGCCACCACACCCGGCCTGATTTTGTATGCTTTTAAAGACAGAAAACAGCCAGGTATAGTGGCTCCCACCTGTGATCCCAGTCATCCCAAATACACAGGAAGCTAAGGCAGGAGCACTGCTTGGGGCCAACAATTTGAAACCAGTTTAGGCAACATACAAGATCCTCATCCCCTCAACTAAAAAAAATTTTAATTAGCTGGGTTGTGGTGGCCCATGTCTGTGGTCCCAGGTACTTGGAAGGCTGATGTGGGAGGATCCCTTCAGCCTAGGAGTTCAAGGCTACAGTGAGCTATGCACTCCAGCCAGGGGAACAGAGACTCGACTCTTTGGTTATTTTTTTAAACAGAGTGCAGTGGCATGATCTCGGCTCACTGCAACCTCCACCTCCTGGGTTCAATCAATCCTCTGCCTCAGCCTCCCAAGTAGCTGGGATTACAGGCTCCTGCCAACGCACCTGGCTTATTTTTGTATTTTTAGTAGAGATGGGGTTTCACTATCTTGGCCAAGCTTGTGTTGAACTCCTGACCTCGTGATCCACCCACCTCGGCCTCCCAAAGTGCTAGGATTACAGGCGTGAACCACCGTGCCCAGCCTAGACTCTTAACTAGTAATTCATAGACAACATTTGCCTTGGTGGGCTACTTTCACCTAAGTGAAATAATTACCAAGTATTTTCAGGAAAAGTAATTAGATTGTAGTACACTGTTTTTTCTTTTTTGTTTTGTTTTGTTTGAGATAGTCTCACTATCAACCATGTTGGAATACAGTGGCGTGATCCTGGCTCACTACAACCTCCTCCCCGGTACAAGTGATTCTCCTGTCTCAGCCTTCCCAGTAGCTAAGATTACAGGCACGCACCACCACGCCCAGCTAATTTTTGTGTTTTAGTAAAGACGGGTTTCACCATGTTGGCCAGACTGGTCTTGAACTCCTGGCCTCAAGAGATCCACCCACCTCGGCCTCCCAAAGTGCTGGGATTGCAGGCGTGAGACCCAGCGCCAGGCCTTGCAGTACACTACTAAACAGTTAATTTTACTAAATTTTAGCATGAACATGAAATTACTACCATACTATAAATCTGAATATTAGCTTTTCAAGAATCCTTTGAAGAAAGTAAAAAGTGTCACCATTTCATAGATGAGAAAACTAAAAAGAATTAGAGTTAAAATTCTGAGCTGCTAAATGCATTGTGGTGTACTGGATTAGATCTACAGCAGAAACAGGACATTTAAAAAATCTAAATAATCTATAGTTATTAACATTGTACCAATGCTAATTTCTTGGTTTTGACAAATACACCGTTTTCTAGAATATCCACATTAAGGAAAGTTGGCTGCAGAGAACTCGCAAACTCTCTACACAACAGTACGCCCTCATCCACAGTTCCACTTCTCAGTGGTGTGTTACCTGTCATCAACTGTGGTTCAAAAACAGGTGAGTACAGTGTAATTTTGAGAGAAACAGAGACCACATTCACATAACTTTTATTACAGTATATGTACTGTTACAATTGTCCTATTTATTCTTATTGTTGTTAATCTACTACTGTGTCTAATTTACAAATTAAATTTTATCTATGGTAAAGGTATTATACATGGGAAAACCAGCATATGTATTAGAGTTCAGTAATATCTGCAATTTCAGGCATCCCCTGTGGGGGTCTTGGGATGTATCCCCTGCAGGTAAGGGGCGACTAGTGTAGTTTCTTGGTGACTTTTCTGTAAATCTAAAATTATTATTCTAAAATTAAAAGGTTATTTTTTAAAGTTCTGGGCCATAAGAATTAGATCCTACAACCTCTCACTCAGTTTCAAGCTGTATCTAACATTGTACTCAAAATATCCAAGAGAAAAATATTCTTTACTTGACATCACGATCTATTAATGCATCTAAGGGAAAAAGTAAATTTCCTCAGGAAAACAACAAACAGTAATTCTATACCACGAGCACTGAAATTACTCCAAGGTAGTTTAGAAATTAAAACATTTCTTTGAGACAGGGTCTTGTTCTGTCACTCAGGCAGGAGTGCAGTAGCACAATCAAAGCTCACTGCAGTCTTGACCTCCCAGGCTCAAGTGATCCTCCCACACCAGCCTCCTGAGTAACTAGAACTACGGGTGCACACTACCACACCTGGCTCATTTCTTTCTTTTTTTTTTTGTAAAGACTGTCTCAATGGCCCAGCACAGTGGCTGACACCTGTAATCCCAACACTTTGGGAGACCAAGGCGGGCAGATCGCCTGAGGTCAGTAGTTCAAGACCAGCCTGACCAACATGGTGAAACCCAATCTCTACTAAACATACAAAGTTATCCAGGTGTGGTGGCACTTGCCTGTAGCTACTCGGGAGGCTGAGACAGGAGAACCGATTGAACCTGGGAGGTGGAGGTTGCAGTAAGCCAACATCAGGCCATTGTACTCCAACCTGGGCAACAAAAGCAAAACTCCACCTCAAAAAAACAGTGTCTCACTATGTTGCCCAGGCTGGTCTCAAAATCCCGGGATTAAGCAATTCTCCTGTCTTGACCTTCCAAAGTGTTAGAATTATGGTTGTCAACCAATGCATCCAGCTGCTAATTCCATTAAAATAAATTTTCATAATCGGTTAGACACCAATATTATCTAGAATTTGGTCAAGTTACAGATTTTTAGGTGGTTCTAGGATTTGTATATTTATCTCTAGCCTCCCAAGGTACTGGGATTACAGATGTAAGCCACTCAGTCCAGCTAAAACTCACTTCTAAAGTAACAACAAAATAAACATCATAGAGGCCCATAAGATACAAGTTATTTGATTTGAACTCATACTGGTCAAACTCTGAAATGAAGATGGCTCGTGTCACCATGTTCATGTAATCCAGCAAATCAGTTTACAAAGCCTACAAGGTCAAAAAGTCTAGTAAAGAGAACTTTATCAAATATTGTGCAAAGCAGCATCCTATTCTAGCACCAAATAAATATTAAATTAGTAATTAAGCCAGGAAAAAAGGTGTCTCCAATAAGTGTATTTCACATATCCATTACAATTAAAACTGAAAATATGAATAAGCATTAAAAAATTAACCAGGCAGCTATCTACAGGAAATTCATTTCAAACAATATAGATAGTTTTAAAGCAAAAACATAGAAAAAATATACCATGCGGAGGCCGGGCGTGGTGGCTCACATCTATAATCTCAGCACTTTGGGAGGCCAAGGCGGGAGGATCATGAGGTCAGGAGTTCAAGACCAGCCTGGCCAACATGGCGAAACTCTGTCTCTACTAAAAATGCAAAAATTAACTGGATATAGTGGCATGTGCCTGTAATCCTAGCTACTCAGGGGGCAGAGGCAGGAGAACTGCTTGAACCTGGGAGGTGGAGGTTGCAGTGAGTCAATACCGCGCCATTGCACTCCAGCCTGAGCAACAGAGTGAGACTGCATCTCAAAATAAGAAAGAAAGAAAGAAAGACAGACAGAAAAATATAACATGCAAATACTAATTAGCAGAAAGCTGGAAAGGCTACATTAATAGCATCAGACAAAATAGATTTTAGAGACAAGGAAACTACAAAGATGAAGGATAAAATTTAAATGACAAAAGGGTCAATTCACCAAGAAGATCTAACAATCCTAAATGTACATGCACCAAACAGAGCTTCAAACATACAAGCAACAAAAACTAAATAAACTGTAAGGAAAAGTGAAGAAATCTACAATTTTAGTCAGAGACATCAACACTTGTCTCAGCAATCAGAAAAACTAGTAGACAAAAACTCAGCAAGAATATCTAAGTGAACAAAACCATCAACCAAAAAAAAAACCATCAGCCAACTGGATCTAACTGACATTCAGAAAACACCCAATAATAGTAATATATACATTTTTAAGTGCGCTCACTCCTGTAATCCAAGCTCTTTGGAGGCCAAGACAGGCGGATCACCTGAGGTTGGGAGTTCAAGACCAGCCTGACCAACATGGTGAAACTCCGTCTTAAATAAAAAAATAATAAAAAAAAAAAGAATGATCTCTGACTATAATGGTAAAAATTAGACAAGAATTTAGTAATAAGCCGGGCGCGGTGGCTCACGCCTGTAATCCCAGCACTTTGGGAGGCCGAGGCGGGTGGATCACGAGGTCAAGAGATCGAGACCATCCTGGTCAACATGGTGAAACCCCGTCTCTACTAAAAATACAAAAATTAGCTGGGCATGGTGGCACGTGCCTGTAGTCCCAGCGACTCGGGAGGCTGAGGCAGGAGAATTGC
>PVKV010034779.1:0-17328 GCA_004027835.1 Alouatta palliata | reverse complement strand
AGTCTACCCATCTGACAAAGGGCTGATATCCAGAATCTACAAAGAACTGAAACAGATTTACAAGAAAAAAACAAACAAGCCCATTCAAAAGTGAGCGAAGGATATGAACAGACACTTTACAAAAGAAGACATACATGAAGCCAACAAACATATGAAAAAATGCTCATCATCACTGGTCATTAGAGAAATGCAAATCAAACCTACATTGAGATACTATCTCACACCAGTTAGAATGGCAATCATTAAAAAATCTGGAAACAACAGATGCTGGAGAGGATGTAGAGAAATAGGAACACTCTTACACTGTTGGTGGGAGTGTAAATTGGTTCAACCATTGTGGAAAACAGTGTGGCGATTTCTCAAGGACCTAGAAATAGAAATTCCATTTGACCCAGCAATCCCATTACTGGGTATATATCCAAAGGATTATAAATCGTTCTACTATAAGGACACATGCACACGAATGTTCATTGCAGCACAGTTTACAATAGCAAGGACCTGGAACCAACCCAAATGCCCATCGATGATAGACTGGACAGTGAAAATGTGGCACATATACACCATGGAATATTATGCAGCCATCAAAAACGATGAGTTCGCATCCTTTGTAGGGACATGGATGAACCTAGAAACCATCATTCTCAGCAAACTGACACAAGAACAGAAAATCAAACACCACATATTCTCACTCATAGGCGGGTGTTGAACAATGAGAACACGTGGACACAGGGAGGGGAGCATCTCACACGGGGGTCATTTGGGGGGAAAAAGGGGAGGGACAGTGTGGGGTGGGGAGTTGGGGAGGGATAGCATGGGGAGAAATACCAGATATAGGTGATGGGGAGGAAGGCAGCAAATCACACTGCCATGTGTGTACCTATGTAACAATCTTGCATGTTTGCATGTTCTTCACATGTACCCCCAAACCGAAAATGCAATAAAAAGTATATATATTATTTAAAAAAAAATTGGCACATTCCTAAAATGCTTTCACAACTATTTAACACACATACATTATCGCTGAGAAAAATTTATCCTGGGGAATAAATTGTATCGCATCCTTCCCAGTACAATACTTTGTGCATAGATGACGTCAGCAATGACTTATTGAATATAATTGTATATGTAGAACTGTTTTCAAAAGCACTTCTATTATCTTTCCCATACTGCAGATGAAAAGCCGAGGCATAAACCAGTTAAGGCATCTTGAATTCGAAACCACCCCCCACCTGGCACTGCTGCAGACAAGATTGCTGCTCTCAGCAGTCAGAGGGAACCCCCTTCCCAATTTGATGGCGAGGTAGGCCAAGGCCAGGCTTGCTAGAGGCCCAAGGGTACAATAAGAAACGGACCTCGGAAGGCACTCGCTGGAGCATACATCACTCTTCTCAGGTTGCTACAACATCATAACACGACTACGTGGCTTAATAGCAGACATTTATTTTCTCACAGTTTTGGTGGCTAGAAGTCCAAGATCAAGGTGCTGACACGGTTGGTTTCTGGTGAGGCCTTAGCCCGACTCTTAGATGGCAGCTTCTTGCTGTGTCCCCACAAGACCTTTTCTCTGTCTCTGGTATCTTTTCCCCTTCTTAGAAGCCTATCAGTCCTTATCACTTTAGGGCCTCACCCCTGCGACTTCATTTAAACTTAATTATCTCTCCAAACACAGTCACACTGGCAATTAGGGTTTCAACATGAATTGCGGGGACACAACTCAGCCCAAAGCAGAGTGCACCAACACCTAGGAGGAGATTGAGCCCCGGAGGTCAACAGGAGCCTCCTCTGCCTTATGGTTTGGGGCTCCTCTTGATGGCAGATTCCTCATTCCTCACAGGTTACACTGACTCAAACTTCGCAGTGTGAACCCTGTGAAGAATAAGGGGAGTGTTATTCTAGAACTCTTTGTGTTGCTTGTTGATCTTATCTATAATTTTTGCTCTGCTTGTTGGTTGCAAGTAAACGGAAGTGAACACAAACATTGAGAGTCCAACCCACCGTTTTTGCCCATCTTCAAATCTGGACTATCTTGTATGATAACCCTTTGAAGAGAGCATGGTGCAATGAATACAGCACCCTACATGGAGTCAGAAATCCTGGATTCAAATCCTAACTATTCTCCATGGCTCTTACATTCCAATGTGACTCTGTTCCCCAACCCCACAGTATCTCTTACTTTCTCCAGCAATGCTGGCTTCCTGTTTCTACTCAAAACCAGCAAGCATGTTCCCACCCCAGGGTTGGCAAGGGCTATTACCTCTGCCCAGAATGCTTTCCTTTAAATATCCACTTGGACTACTTCCTTATTGCATTTAATATTTTAATTAAATGTCACCCCTCCAAGAAAGTTCTTCTCTGACCATGCTACCTGTAATAGCGCTCACCCTCCATGTCCATCAGACACATCAATACACCAGACAGTGCTTTATTTTTCTTTACAGTATTTATCACTATCTAATATAATTGTATACAGATGCTTCTCAATTTATGATGAGGTTACGTCTTGATAAACCTATTGTAAATTCAAAATATTTTAAGACAAAAATACATTTAATACAGGTAACCCCCTGAACCTCACAGCTCAGCCTGGCCTACCTTAAATGTGCTTAGAAAGCCTTGGGCACAATCATCTAACAGAAAGCCTATTCTACATGTTGAATATCTCATATATCTGTTGAATACTTACTGAAAGTGAAAAGCGGAGTGGCTATATGCGTACTTGAAGTATAGTTTCTATTGAACGCTAATTGCTTTCACATCATTGTAAGGTGAAAAAGTAGTAAGCCGAACTCTTTTAACTTGGGGACCATTTGTGTATTTATTTGTTTATAGTTTGTCTTTCCCAATGTGTTGCAAACTTTGTTAGGGCAGGTTTATTAGTTTCATTCATTGGTGCGTCCCATGCTTAGAATAGTCCCTGAAACAAAGAAAGCAGTCAATAACTATTTTGAATGAACTGAAGAAATGACTACGAATGAAGGGGACACTTGGCCTCAGTTTCCCCTTCGATAACTTGGCTCTTTCTTGCTCAGGTCCAGCCCCCATGGGCCCCTGGCCTGCCCTTGGCCTCACTGGGCCCTGGCATCTCAGGCAGAGCCCCAAGGAACCACCACCCTGCTGTTTGCACAGCTTGCCAGTTCTCTGCTTTCATCAGATAGTAAAGGATAAGGCTGTGTGGGTATGTGAGCGATGCCAGAGAGGCCAGCTTCTCTAAAGAGATGTGGCTTCCTCATGTAATAGCATGGAGAGTATGAATGAGGAAAAGCAGAGTTGCTCACGGCCAGCTCACCTCTTGAAGTCTCGGAACACAATGGGGAATGGCAGGCAGCATGGCCTTGAAGGGGAACAGGGTAGGAAGGGGCTGCCAAAGACAAAACACAAAGCAAAACCATGTCCAGGCCATATCTGCCCAAGATGAAAGTGTTTCTGGGAAAAAGGCAGATACCTACAAAGCAGCAGAGCCTGAACAAGCCCAAATATCAATGCAGAAAGGACAAGATGGAAAGTCCCAAGAAGTAAAGCTTGCTTACTGCCTTTACCCCATGCCCAGGGCAGGTGTGCAGGCACGTTTTAGGGGTTGTGGGGTTGAGACCAGCAAAGGAGGCACATTGAAAAGCAAGTGAACAGGGACATGAAGAGGTGCTTAAAGCTACTTAAAAGAGACATCAGGGATGAGGTGGAAAGCCAGGCAGCCATGGGGTCACACCCTGATTCCATCGATCACTGGCTGGGGGAACCTGGGCAAGCCACTGAACTCTTTTGTGTCTTATTTGTCTCACCTGAAAAATGGGTATGACGGTACTTACTTTGTAGATTACATCTTAATTATAGACCAATTTAGCATCGTGGCCCTGACACATGACAAACCACACAAAGGAGAGAGAAGGAAGGAAGAAGGACCTGAGTGGAGAGACGGGTTTTTTTTTTTTTTGAGACGGAGTTTCGCTCTTGTTGCCCAGGCTGGAGTGCAATGGCGCGATCTCGGCTCACCGCAACCTCCGCCTCCTGGGTTCAAGTGATTCTCCTGCCTCAGCCTCCCGAGTAGCTGGGACTACAGGCACGCGCCACCACGCCCAGCTAATTTTTGTATTTTTAGTAGAGACGGGGTTTCACCACGTTGACCAGGATGGTCTCGATCTCTTGACCTCGTGATCCACCTGCCTCGGACTCCCAAAGTGCTGGGATTACAGGCGTGAGCCACCGCGCCCGGCCTGAGAGACGGGTTTAGACCAGGATTAAGCACTGAGTCAGTGGAGAGGAGGATGCAGGGTGGGTGGACACAGGGAACTACTGGAGACAAAAGAGGATTAAAAAGAGGTCTGAGTTTAAAGAATCAAGGAGAGGGAGCTTTGTAAAGAATCAAGGATGGGCAGTATAGGAAGAGGAAGAAGAATAATCTAGCAACCCACATGATGCAGACCCTTGACAGAGACACAGGGACACAGCCCATCTTGTGCTGCTGCTGAGGCCCAGGGAGGCCCTTGTGCAACCTGGGTACCCAGAGCTGTGCTGAGCAGACTCAGGGCAATTCAGCCCCATGGGAGACACACAGGTCTCGGCAGGAGGCAGCAGTTTGTTAGCAAGGGAATTCATCAAGCTCGGGCACCTGCTAGGGAGGAGATGGAAACACAGTCAATGCATCTCATCATCCATAACAGGAAGGAAATGAAACATTTTGGAAGTCATTGAAAGGCAGGTTTTATGTTAATCTGAAATAAAATGTTTGCTTAACCAACTGCTCTCTGAAGACGTCTTGATTTGGTTTGTTGGAGACAGACATCACCCTGATGTACATTAGGAGGCCTGTGATCTCAGGCTTGTTCCAGCTGTGATTCACTTCATGTCTGATTCACTTTATCAGTTACTCAATTCGTCATCCACTTCTTTGAAAGCAGAGTAAAACCTCTCATATTCTCATGTGAGACGCTTTCTGCAAAGACCAAGGTAACTCATAGAGTGTCCTGTGTTCCAGGCTGAACTTGCCACCCAGAAATTTGGGATGAGATGATGCTTCAGCCTGGCCCCAACTTCCCACTTATAGGTTCACAGGAAACAACATAATCACTACAGCTTATGAAGTGCCAACATGAAAATCTTTAGATAAGATACTAAGATGTTATTGGTACTTTTCACTCCCATTCTTTTACGGTGTACAGCAGAGTTTTCTAGAAGCTACATGATGTGTGATATCACAACAGGCTGAATGCAGAGACAGATACACAAACCCAACTGTCTTTTCTTAAGGCAGACATTAAAGAGGATTAGCAAAAATGGAAAACACTGTCACTGCCACTCTAATGAAATATTTTTTAGTTGGAAAACAGAGTTATCTTTCTTAAAAACCTTTTAGCATGACATATTGATTTTTTTACTAATCAAGTAAGCACTTCAATTAGAAATTTAATTGAAAAATGAATTTAGTTTCATTACCACATTTCACAAGTGTGGTAACCATTGTTAGATAGAACTACATGAACAGAAACTCTTTGAGTCCTCAATCATTTTTAAGAGTGCAAACAGGCCTTAAGACCCAAAGGATCGCCAACTGCTGACCTGCTTTGGGCAAGATCACGTACTCACCTTTTCTATTCATTCTCTTTAGTCTTCAGAACAGACCTGAAACAGCCTAGGTCTCCAGCATACGGAAAGCAAAAAGGAACTCAGAGTAAATCTGCACCTCTAATAAGGGATAAAGTAGGGACTGGACATCACTTTCTCTGCTCTACCCGTTTTGCTGCACTGTCTCTCAATATCCATTGTGGCAAAAGCAAGTTTTATGGAAGAAAAGCCGCCACCATTAAAGATTTTGCAAGAGGCAAGCTTCACTCTCCACTGCTTCCTGAAAAGTATTCTGTGTTCCTTCGTCTCCAGGGAAGGAAACTAATTTAGTTCAAAAAGAGAGATCTCATATCACAGTAAAAAATCAGCTTGTTATTTATTGAATTGCTAAAAAAAAAAAAAAAAAAAAAGAGAGAGAGAGAGAGAGAGAGATCTCTGTCCCTGGCTCAGCCCTGGGTGCGGGGTCTGGACGTTGCTGGGTCTGTGTTGCTGGTCTTGGAAAGATCTGGGCACTCCACATCTGCACAGCGCCCTCTGCTGGTCCCTCTCTGCTCCAGCTGGCACTTGGTCCAGCCTGGCCACCTTAGATGCTTCCTCCAGATGGTTTCTGGTGAGCGTCTCTAGGGACCGTAGCATCTTACAAGGGCTTGGGCATTCCTCTGCGGGCAACTGGGCTTTTATGCAAATATACAAGGTTGCCTTCAACAGCTAACCATCCCTGGGGGCCTCCCTGGTTTGCAGCTCCATCTTTTCTGCATTATTTTTCACATCCATAACTCAGAACCTACACAGAGAACGACCCTCTACATTCTTGCTTGTCATGTGAGAAGGAAGCCTGGCGTGAGCTTCGGACCTACACAAAATTATTTGAATCCAGGCTCTCTGCCCTACAAATTAGTTAACCTTTCTGAGCCCCACTCTTCTCAGCTTTAGAATGGGCGCCTATAGAACTTGGCACAGGAATGAACGGTGCTGGTTTCTAGTTTCCTATATCTGCTCTGGGCCGCGGGAGGAGCAGTCGTTCCACTGCAAATGGAGTCACTGTCACTGAGGGCCACTTAAACTGCACGAATCCTCACCACAAGCCTGGTTTCCTTCCTGTCAGTCGTCAGCCATTCAGCTCCTGCTACGGGGCAGGCGCTTGTGAGACTCTCAGGACATAATGTTAAAGGATGTTATGGTCTCTTCTCTCAAGGGGCTTACAGTTTAATAAGGTGGTACCCAACCTTTACTAAAACATTTCTCAGATGATTCTTCCCTTAAAAGACTTTTTAAACAGTATCATTTTTAGAGCAGTTTTAGGCTCACAGCAAAGTTGAATGGCAAGTACAGAGATTTCCCATTTAGCCCCTCCCTCCACAAAGGCACTCTCAACTTCCCCAAGCAGACCGATGCTATGATCGACGAGCCTACAGTGACACCTCTTTGTCATGCAGAGTCCATAGTTTACATTCAGGCTCAGTCTTGGTGTTGTTCATTCTGTGGGTTTGGACAAATGCATAGTGACATGTGTCCACCATTAAAAACTATTGAACATGCTAAATTGGACATCTCTCCTTGGAGGTGCACCCACTAGTCTGGTCCAGATAAATGCTCATGGGGACAGAGAGTGGGTAATCTCACTCCAGCCTGATGGCACCACCTGGCCGATGATTCACCCAGGGACTCCCTGGCAGAAGACCTGCTCTTGGTGGGCCTTATGCTGGCTCCTGATTCTCAGCCACATGTATTTCTAGTACAGGAAGTGGGTTACATGGAGGTTTTTATAGGAAAGACTCTGCCATAAGCAAAATAATGCAGCCTCCAAAAAGATGTTCATGTCCTAATCTCCAGAACATTACATAGGAAGAGAGACTTTGCAGATGAGATGAAGTTAAGGAGTTTGGGATGCAGAGATAATCTTGGATTATCCAGGTCAGATGAGGGGGCAATGTCATCACCAGGGTCCTTATAAGTGACATTAGGATACAGGCGAGTCTGAGAAGGGTCTATGATGACAGAAGCAAGGGTCAGAGTCAAAGCCAGATCTAAAGCTGTCAGGCTGCTGGCTTTAAAAATGGAGAAGTGGATCATGAGCCAGGAATGTAGGTGGCCTCTAGGAGCTAGGAAAGGCAGGGAAACTGGATTCTCCTTGAGGGCCTCCCAAAGGAACACAGTCCTGCCAGCATGTTGATTTTAGCCCAGTGAGATACATGTTGGACTTCTGGCCTCCAAAACTGTAAGAGAATGAATTTGCTTTATTTTAAGCTACTGGATTTGTGGTGATTTGTTATAGCAGCAATAAGAAGCTAATACAGGCTGAGAGAGGCATGCACCTCTGGGGCTCACAGCATTCCCGGTTGGCTGGAATGTGAGAGCAAGCCCAGAAGAGAGGAGCTGAGGCCTTCAGGGTGGCAGCAGCAGATGTTAGCTGTGCTGTGTGAAGGTCGTTGGGAGTCTTATCACGGGTCACTTAGACTGGGAGGTGACTCATCACCTATCACCAGTTTGATTAGCTGTGATGACCACAAGTGAGGAACCACGCTGTCAGCAACCTTGGGCTGCACAAAGCCTCCCAGATGAGCAATGGTGCAATGAATGCTGCAGTGAGGTGGCGATAAAGCCAGAGGAAAGGCTTTGGCTGTTATGAGACCCTGGAGTTCTCAGAGGTGACAGAGGGTCAGGGTGAAGATTCAGGAGAAGACAGGTCATTTTACCAAAGGAGTGGGATGGAGGCCACACAGGGTCATGACAGGAATGGTGGCTGACATTTCTGAGCATCTGCTGTTTGCTGGGAGCTGTGCTAGGCAGTGCTCACCCTGTCCCATAGAATCTTCACAACGATTCTAAGTGGTAGACACTACTATTATTCCAATCTTACTGGTGAAGACGCTGAGACTTTCCATGGTAAATTTTGACCAAGAGCAAAAACTAGCAAGTAAAAGATCTTACTTCTGTCTGCTCAATGCTTCCTCCTCCCCGATTTTTTCAATTTGTATTTTAAATCAACCGTTGTAGAAAGAACATGAGGTTTGGTGAGAGCAAGACTTGTGTTCAGATCCGGTCCTACCACTCTGTGCCCTCAGCCTGGTACCTTAACCCCTATAAGCTTTTGTTTCTCATGTGTGCTATGGGGAAAATAGTATTTCTCTTTAGAAGTAGAGTGGTAGTTAAAAGTGAGGGTTTGGGAGGCTAATTACCCTGTACTTGAATCCTGGCTCAGCTTCTTATAAGCTGTATGACATGAAGCTACCTAGTTAATCTCTGTGCTGCAGTTTATTCAGCTATGCAATGAGGATCGTGTTTTATTAACTGAATGGGGTTGCTCTAAGGAGCAAATGGCATAGTATATAAAGCTCTTTGCACATTACCTGGTTCACAGGGAGCTTCCAGTGGGTACTACATAGAGTAGGGCGGAGCAGATGGGGTTGGGGATAGAAACGGCCTGGAGTAACCCCGGGACAGGGGAGGTGTTCGGGCTGTGCTTGCTGCTGCTTTGATCTGTGATAGGCAGGAAGCAGCTCCAGCAAGAGACCAGACTGAAGTCCTAGCAGTTGAGGTGGGAAAATCTCTGTGTGTTTTTGGGGGTAAGAAGGTGCAGTTAGATGGCTGGGAAGGGCCGGGACTGCAGGGTCCCTATGGGTCACAAAGAGAATTAGAAGCCGCTGCTCCGAGAGGGCTGAGGCTGGGATCAGGTGCCAGAAGCCAACAGTATGGGGAGTGATGTGGAAACCCCAGTCTTTACCTTCTCCTTCATTTTTGGACCCAGTAACTCTGGGCAGAGCTGCCAAGGCAAACTGAAGATCTTGGCCCCCGTCCTTCACCAGAGTGCATCAGAGCCAGAAGCCAGCTTTTCATTATCATTAGTACTGTTTGCTTCATAAACTTGAATTTTTTCATTTTAGCAGTACTCAAAATGAAGCACCTGTGGCATTGAAATTATTGTTTTCCTTATGGAAGGGGTTATTTATCACATTATCCTATTTGAAGTGATTATTCTCATTCATCAAATTGAATTTAATTAATTTTCATAATTCAAGGGCTTCATAGCTGCTAACTGTATACACTTGGCCAATAGCTCCATAAAACAATCTGTGTTTTTCCCTCTTGCATTTATTTGCATCCTAAAAGCTATATTTACTTCTCTAGAGTAAAACTGCTCTGTGTGCCAGGTCATACTGGCAAATTCGCTGGAGAGAAGAGAACCCGCTAGTAAAGCACAGCTCAAGAATTAGTGGCAAACAGATGCACACTCAGAACGTTGTTTTAGCTGATGGGAGAGGGTGGAAGGGAGAAGGCATCTATGAAGGAGACAGTGCCTTTTCCTTAAGATCCTGAAAAGCATTCTGGGCTGCCAGATCCCAGAGCAGAAACAGTTGCACAGAGCATCTGGCCACAAACAACTTCAAAGCTGCTTTCCACTCTGTGGAGCCTGTCTGGCCTTATTTGTGTGGGGAACCTTGCACATGGCTTTCCGTATTTGTTTCCCCATTTCCCTAGAGGAAGCCCATGTGTGAAGATGCTTTCAAGCCAACCCTGGCCATTTCAGATCTCCTGAATGCTGCTTTCAGGGTTAACTTCCTCAGGCTCTGCATCAGGGTGTTTGGGGGCCTGATGTTTTGTTTTTAACCTCCGACATGTAGAGCAGCATTTATGCCCAGATTGGCCCAAGGGTTGTTCTAGAAAGTGCTTCAAAACAAAAGGACAAGCCTATTGTTGGTTTTATGTGATACATAATTAGAGCAATATCTATCATGTAACATATGATCGTAAGTGTCTATAAAATGTATGTATCTATTTACATATATACACACCCACAGAGACATAGCATTAAGGTGCAATTTCTTTACAGCTCCAGCAAGATTGTACTGTCAATACTTATAACCTATAATCAGTACTCTGGTCAATAAGGTTATAACTGGAGACTAATGCTTTTGTATTCACTGTGTTTTCCAACTTCCACCATAACTGGATACTGATATAATACTTTCACAGGTTACAAAGCACTTTCATAGGCATCATTTCACTTGATTCTCACAACAGCCTGGTTTTAAAGTGAAAAATCTAAAGCTGAGAGTGTGACATGTCCACGATTAGAAAGCTCCCAACTGGGTGGAGCTGGAGTCAGCTAGGTCTCCCCAGTCGACATTTGCTATTTCTTGCAAATCAAAACCACAGTGAGATACCATCTCACACCTGTCAGAATGGTGATTATTAAAAAATTAAAATAAAAAAACAGATGTTGGCGAGGTTGCAGAGAATAAAGATACTTTTACAGTATTGGTGGTAGTGTAAATTAGTTAAACCATTGTGGAAGACAGTGTGGTGATTCCTCAAAGAACTAGAGGCAGAAATACTATTTGACCTTGAGATCCCATTACTGGGTATATTCCCAAAAGAATATAAATCATTCTATTATAAAGATACATGCATATGTATGTTCTGTGCAGCACTATTCACAATAGCAAAGACATAGAATCAACCTAAATACCCATCAATGATAGACTGGATAAAGAAAATGAGGTGCATATACAACATGGAATACTATGCAGCCATAAAAAAGAACAAGATCATGTGCTTTGTGGAGAGACATGGATGGAGCTGGAAGCTGTTATCCTCAGCAAACTAACACAGGAAGAGAAAACCAAACACCCCATGTTCTCACTTGCAAGTGGGAGCTAAATGATGAGAACTACATGGACACATGGGGTGGAGGAACAACACACACAGAAGCCTGTTGGGAAGTTGTGGGGAAGGAGAGCATTAGGAAAAATAATAGCTCGTGGATGCGGGGCTTAATATCTAGGTGATGGGTTGATCTGTCCAGCAAACCACCATAGCACACATTTACCTATGTAACAAACCTACACATCCTGCACATGTACCATGGAACTTAAAATAAAAGTTGAAAAATAATTTGCTATTTCTTTTATATGATTATATCTCTCAGGAGCTGAAAACTGGTGAAGCCAGTTTTGGACTCAGCTCCCTCTGAATCCTAAACACATGTTCTTTTCATTTGGCTAGGCTACCTATAAGTCATTTTCACTTTAGGGAGAATTTAAGTCAATGCTGCTGCCTTTTGTATAGTATTTGCATTTTACTACATCTCTAATTATAGAATGAAAGGACTTGTTCCCTGATCTTAAAACAGTTCCAAGCATAAAGAAATAGGTAGAAGAGAGAGTCCAGGGGGCAATGGGCAGCCCCCTTTGTGTCTTTGAAAATCAGCCTCTGGAGCTGCTGGTAACACAACTTCAGTGCTCTGGGGAATGGAACAGGTTCATCTGGAGAGTGCTGCATAGCAACGCAGCAGAGAAACCATGAGTTCCGGAGCCAGAACACCTGAGTCTGAGGAGCCCTACTCTTTAGGAGCTGTGTGACTTTGACAACTTTCTGGCCCTCTTAGGGACTCTGCTACCTTCCTTGAAAAACAGGGATTAAATTAGATAACATGTGTGTGGATTGCAAGACCAAGAAAAAGAAGGTACTCTTTTTTTTTTCTCGGCAAGGCTAGTTTTACTTCCTGCAGGAAGGGTGCAACTCACTGGCTGTCTTCCCTCAAGAACACACCTGAGCAAAGGAGACAGGGATATTTATAACTTTCATAACCTGATGCAATCGCCCTACCACTGTGTCCAGTTTCCATTGGTTGGAATGGGACCTCACATTCTATGCTTGATCCGATTGGCTAAAAACTTGGAAATTTTCTAAAGAAGTGAAGGCAGAGGAGAACAAAGGAAAAAGAGGAACTAACTTGAGGAATGCTTAGAGAAGTGATAACATTTCCAAATAAGGAAGGGGAATAAGCTATGACCTAAGACTTGCCTGGGCTTGTCCAGACATGTCACAGCAAATATTTAGGTTAAAGTGTAAGAACTAAGAATACGGGATGCACTTATTTCTTTATTATGACTAGCAGCTACTTTAAGATTATGAGCAAAACTTCAATGTAAATTAACCTTTGAAGAAACTATCATTTATTTGTAATGAATTAAGAGGAAAGTTTTGAAGAGAAACTTTATTCTTATTTCCTACAATTCCTCCCTCTTTCTATTTATACTTCCTCTTCAAACTTATTTAACACATCTTGGCTCAGTCTGTTTGTTCTTCTAAAAGAAGTAATTCATTTGAATAGGGTGGAGGAGGGGTTGCGGATATTTTAGTAAGAGTTGTGTCTGCTAGCCTCTGCACGAGTCTTTGGATGCATGGTAAGACACAACATCTAACTAGAAGAAGTATACTTATCTATCACAGTTGCGAGAGAGGTAAGAATTGAGGTTATGGTTTCTTTCCATTGACCAAACCACATTTGAGCCAATTTGAAATAGAGTTATTGATGCCAGAATTTTTAGCTAACTCATTTGATAAAGCAGTAGATCCATGGAGCGCGACTCTTTTGTGTTCTCTTCCAGAGAGTGAAGACTCCCCTGCATCCCCCTTTTCAGCCCTACAGCTCCAAGGAGCACACTAATGACTGCCAGGACACGTACACATCAATCAGCTTTACTGCACTGAAGGCCTTTTGCTGCAAGAGAGATGCACCTGTTATTTCCTGCAGGTGCTTCCAAGGCACTTCATGGAGAAGCTGCCTTAAATGAAAAGGCCATTGTTGGCTGAGCGTGGTGGCTCACACCTGTCATCCAGCACTTTGGGAGGCCGAGGCAGGTGGATCATGATGTCAGGAGATTGAGACCATCCTGGCCAACATGGTGAAACCCTGTCTCTACTAAAAATACAAAAATTAGTTGGGTGTGGTGGCACATGCCTGTAGTCCCAGCTACTCAGGAGACTGAGGCAGGAGAATCACTTGAACCTGGGAGGCGGAGGTTGTAGTGAGGGGAGATTGTGCCACTGCACTCCAGCCTGGCAACAGAGCAAGACTCCATCTAAAAAAAGGCCATTGTTGGTGTTAAGAAACAACTTTGCTAATCACAGAAACAGCTCCTGCTCTGCAGGCCCTGATGGCACCAGTGGAAGGAAGGCAGTGTGTCACTGCAGATTCTGGAGCTCCTTGTATAGGAGTTACAGGGGGCTACCTGGTGTGGATGGAGTCCAGCTTCATACTTTCCCAGCTGCGATATTGGCCAGGTTGGCCTCACCTCTCTAAGCCTCCGTGTCCTTGTTTGTGTAATGCAGTTACCAATGTCCATATTGCAGGGGTCCTGTAAAGATTGCAGATAATGTTAATGACATGTCTAACGAAGGACCTGGACTAAAGTGGGCATTCAGCGAATGTTACTTCTCCTGTTTCTCTTCTGCCCTGTCTCCCTCAGGCCCACGTTTACAGGTGTTTGTGACAGACACGCAGGCAGAGGTGCATTCTGTCAAAAGGGCTCTGTCAAGAACAAGGGGCTCTGCCTGCTCTGGAAGCCTCCCCTGGCTCCACCTGGTTCCGAAATCTCACCCGCACATGTTCTTCAGCTCAGGAATGGATGAAGATGACAAAACGACTTGATAAAAATGACTGAAGCTGCATGCACGAAGAGAACAATGTTCAGACACTTCTGTCTGGTGACCCCTGCAAGATTCTGGTATCAAACTCCTGCCTCTCTTCACTAAGGACCAGGGGTTGCCCTGCTGTGCAGAAGCTGTATAGAGGCCCACACCATAATGCCTGCCAAGTCCTACAGACATCTTACGTTCAATTTTCCCTCACTGCTTCTTCTGGAATGTCCACTCCTTGTTTCAGAGCCGAAAATGCCAACTTCTTAGTCTTTGCTTCTGCAATTGCTGAAAGTGCAGCTTTTAAGTCCTATGTCATTATCAAATTGATTTCTGCCAAAAGCTTTTCTTCTCTTGCCAATGCTCTGGGAACACTGGTTGCTGGCTTCTCAGGCTGGATGGATACGCATCCTATTTGGCCAAACCATGGCACTTCCTGTTTAAATAATTCCCTGAAAGCACCAGCTCATTAGCACAAGTGGTCATAACTTTATCTCCCAACTTTCTGTGGTGGCGTTATAATCTCTATGGACCCAAAGTTAGAAAAAGAAGGAAACATGATAAAGCAATTGGCTCCTAGTTAATATCTATCATTCAAGCACATAAGTGAGCCTGAGACAAATCCTGAGTTCTGGCTATAAGCAGAAGCCCAGGCTAAGTAAGGTGGCAAATACGTGCAGTGTATGCATGGCATGGACCCTGCCTGCAGAGAGCCTGCAAGAATGCCACACACAATGACATAACGCCCTGAAATGGAGACAGTAAACCAGTTCAGCGTTTGCAATGTGGCAAATGAGAGATCAATCAGCATGTGTGTGCTCCATGGAAGGTTTCTCAGAGCTGAGAATGAAGTGATGGGGTGTTCAAGAATCTACAGGGATTAAATTAACTGGGCATGGTAGTGCATGTCTGTAGTCCCAGCTACTCGGGAGGCTGAGGCAGGAGAATCACTTGAACCCGAGATGTGAAGGTTGCAGTGAGCTGAGATCATACCACTGCACTCCAGCCTGGTGACAGAGCAAGACTCTGTCTCAAAAAATAAAATAAAATGAGAAAATAGGGTAACATGGGGAAGCATTCCAGGCAAAAGAAACAGCTAGAGCAAAGATGTAGAGGTGGAAATTGGCCTGGTGTCTTTGAGGCACTGAAAGGCTATCAGCCTACTTGGTCTATTTATTTTAGGAGAATAATAGGAGTCAAGTTTGTAAAGATGTATGGGGAGGTTGACTTCTAAACTAAAGAGCTTGGTCTTACTCCTTTAGGTGGTGAAGTCGCTGAAAGTTTTTGAGAAGACAAATGGCACACTGAAAGCGGTGTTTTAGGAAAATCATTTTTGCAGTGGTGTTTGGAGGGGGTGACATTAAGGAGTGAAAGAAGAAACTTCAGGTAGAGGGAATTGTTAGAGGACTTGCAAAGAACTGATATGAAATCATTAGGACTCAAACTAGGATGACAGCAGAGGGAAAGAGAAATAAGGGATGGGTTCAACACAAATTGGAGAGCAAGCAGATAGTGGACTTGAAGGAATGACAGGAGAAGCAATGACATCCCAGGTCAAAGGCAGAAAATCCAGAGCTTGTTGTCAGGACAATGTATTGTCTGCTTAAACAAGTCAAATCTGAGGTCTGCAGAGAGAGTCAGCAAGTGAAAGTTCAAAACGACTGGCAAATTGCTGAGATCTGAGGCAGAACACTGGACTGAATTCCAGGCTGCAAACGTGATCTAGGCGTCATAGAGAGGATAGCTGAAACTCTGATGGCTTTTCTCTAGTTGTGTGTGCCTGTGTGAGATTTAAAACAGAAGGGAAGACTGCAAGAAATACTGCATTCTTAAGAGAGATCAAGGAGAATGAAAGGAGCAAGGTTGAAAAGCCAGGTGATGAAGAGAATAGGCTGGGGTTTTAATCTTGGAAAGGAGGGCTCCATAACAAGATACACTGCACCCTTGGTAGAAGGATGGGGTGGGGGTGAGGAAGAAACGGCAGTAAGCCAGGAAAGGGCAGGCTAGATAACTATTTTGGCTTAGGGCCGGCCTCCAAGAGTTACGGCAAATGTAAGACTCGTTCAGACTGATACTGATACAGAGGTGTCTAAGCAGGTGGGATGAAGCAGCACTCATATAGTCAGAAGGCTGGACTTCAAGGATCTTGGCTTCTGAGGGTCTGTCCAACTAAAACAGGACCCCAGAAAGGAATAGAGGGAGCAGAAAGGATCAGAGTTCAGGCAGGGAGAAGAGCAGGGGAGACAGCAGGCATCAGGGCTTCAGGAGTTGTAGGGCAATGGTTTTGTTCTCTAAACCCTACCGGTTCGCCAAGATGCATCTGGGGCTGCTGAAGGGGCAGAGGAGCTCCAATGTCGCTCACTCCCATTCACCATAACAGGCTTTTTCCTTACTGAACTTTGTGACGTGATAGGATTGAATTTGAAGAAAGGGTTCCACTACTAAAGTTAAGTTTGAAAATGAAGGGGGGTTTGGCCTACCAGAAATCAAAGCAGAGGTCTTATGATTGGCAGCAGTCCATTTATAAAGGAACATTTTAATAAACAATGGCATGGCTGCTGTGAACAGTGCAGCTGGCAAACATAATAGCAAGATCTACGCATGTAAGTTGAGTTAACATTGGAAGATGTCTGTGTCATATTGAGAAAGGCCAAAAGCAAGTTTCAGGATAATGTAGATGATATATATTTTTGTGAAACAAACAAAAAAGCAAACAGAAACCTATGCATTTTCACATATGTTGATATGAAAGTTAAGACAAGAAGGGTTCCACACCCAGACTTTGGCTTCTTCAGGCACTGAAATTAAAAAGGGTGGATAATTACCACATTTATTTTTTAGACAGAGTCTCATTCTGTCACCCAGGCTGGAGTGCAGTGGTGCAGTCTTGGCTCACTGCAACCTCCGCCTCCCAGGTTCAAGCGATTCTCTTGCTTCAGCCTCCCAGGTAGCTGGGATTACAGGCGACCACCACTGTACCCAGCTAATTTTTGTATTTTTAGTAGATACGGAGTTTCACCATGTTGGCCAGGCTGGTTTCAAACTCATGACCTCAAGTGATCTGCCCACCTCAGCCTTCCAAAGTGCTGAGATTACAGGCATGAGCCACCGTACCCGACTGATAGTTACCACATTTTTTTTTAATTTATTTTTTTTTAATATATACTTTTTATTGCATTTTAGGTTTGGGGGTACATGTGAAGAACATGCAAGATTGTTACATAGGTACACACATGGCAGTGTGACTTGCTGCCTTCCTCCCCATCACCTATATCTGGTATTTCTCCCCATGCTATCCCTCCCCAACTCCCCACCCCCCGCTGTCCCTCCCCTTTTTCCCCCCAAATG
>PVKV010034778.1:0-17329 GCA_004027835.1 Alouatta palliata | reverse complement strand
TGAACAATGAGAACACATGGACACAGGGAGGGGAGCATCTCACACTGGGGTCTGTCGGGGGGAAAAAGGGGAGGGACAGCAGGGGGTGGGGAGTTGGGGAGGGATAGCATGGGGAGAAATAACAGATACAGGTGATGGGGAGGAAGGTAGCAAATCACACTGCCATGTGTGTACCTATGTAACAATCTTGCATGTTCTTGTACCCCCAAACCTAAAATGCAATAAAAAGTATATATTAAAAAAAAAAAAAATACACCAGCCAGAGGAGACAAAAGAAAAAAGAATAAAAAACAATTAAGCATGCCTACAGGACCTAGAATGTAACCTCGAAGAGCAAATCTAAGTTATTTGCCTTAAAGAGGAGGTAGAGAAGAGATATGTTTATTCAAAGGTATAATAACAAAGAACTTACTAAACTTACAGAAAATATTAATATCAAAGAATGTGAAGATTCTATAACACCAAGCCAATGTAACCCAAAGAAGACTATCTCAAGGCATATGATAATCAAACTCCCAAGGGTCTAGCATAAAGAAAGGATCCTAAAAGCAGCAAGAGAAAAGAAAGAAATAACATACAGTGGAACTCCAATACACCAGCAGCAGACTTTTCAGTAGGAAACTTATAGGCAAGGAGACAGTGGGATGATATACCTAAAGTGTCAAAGGAAAATCCTGTATTCTTGAATATTATAACTGACTGATATGGTTTGGCTCTGTGTCCCCGCTGTAGGTGGGTTTTGGGGAGCAGGGGAGCACTCAGCTCACTCCTCGGTGGGCTCCAGGCTCTTGGTCTCTCACTCTCTCAAGAATAAGAGAGGGGACCATGGCAGTTGCGTTCATAAATACCGGACCCCAAACAGTGTTTGCAGAAAATGATTTATTTACATAGAGAAAGAGAAAAAGGAGAGGAAGAGAGAAAGCTTCCATGAGAGAGTGTGTGGAAGGGGACCCCAGGGGGAAATTGCCTGGATGAGGAAGACAGGGACCTTTAACCTAGGAGGAATTGCCACCTTCTCCAAGCCTCCCTAGCCAATGAAAGGAGATCCTTTAAACTTCCACCAGAGTGATTAACTTGTAACCTTTTTCCACGCCTGCAAAAATTAAACGGAAACTGTTAAATCTCCTGGATGGAGAGAGATGGGAAGGGGGACTGGAGCTGGGAAGTTCTTGCCCTTAAAACTCTACCCCCTTGTGGACCCAGAAAGCAGACACATTCCCTCACCACTAAAATCTCATGTTATGTTGTAATCCCCAGTGTTGGTGGAGGGAGCTGGTGGGAGGTGATTGAATCAAGGGGGCGGATTTTTCCCTTGCTGTTCTCAAGATAGTGAGGTCCCATGAGATCTGGTTTTTTAAAAGTGTGTAACACTTCTCCCTCACTCTCCATCCACCACCAAGTGAGGACGTGCTTGCTTCCCTTTCATCCTTCTACCATCATAAGTTTCTTCAGGTCTTCTTAACCATACTTTCTGTACAGAAGAAAAGAGGTTTAATGAAACAGTGGAAAAGTAAGTCAATTAAACTTATTTTATTTATAAATTACTCAGTCTCAGGTGTTTTTTTAATAGCAGTTTGAGAAGACACTAATACAGAGAATTGGTACCAGAGAAGTGGGGCATTACTATAAAGATATCTGAAAATGTAGAAGTGACTTTGGAATGGGTAATAGGTAGAGGTTGGAGCAATTTGCTGGGTTTATAAAAAGATGAGAAGATAAGGGAAAGTTTAAAACTTCCTAGAGGATTGTTGAATGGTTGTGACCAAAATGCCAACAGTGATATGAACAATGAAGTCCAAGCTGAGGAGCTCTTAGATGCAAATGAGAAACTAATTGGGAACTGGAGTAAAATTGACTCTTGTTACACTTTAGCAAGGAGACTGGAAGCATTGTGCACCTGCCCTAAACATCTGTGGAAATTTGAACATGGGAGAGATGATTTAGATATTTGGTGAAAGAAATGTTTAAGCAGCAAAGCATTCAATATGTAATCTGGCGGCTTCTAACAGTATACTCTCCCATGTTTTTGCGAAGAGATGGTCTGAAATTGGAACTTATATTTAAAAAAGAAGCAGAGCATAGAAGTTTGGAAAATTTGCAGCCTTACCATGTGGCAGAAAAAAAATTTTTTTTCTGGGAAGGAATTTAAGCTAGCTGCAGAAATATGCATAAGTAAAGAGGAATCCAACGATGTTAACAGCCAAGACAATGGGGAAAATGCCCTTAAGACATTTCAGGGCTGGGCGCGGTGGCTCACGCCTGTAATCCAAGCACTTTGGAGGCCAAGGCAGGCGGATCACCTGAGGTCGGGAGTTCAAGACCAGCCTGACCAATATGGTGAAACCCCGTCTTAAAAAAAAAAAAAAAAAAAAAAAAAGACATTTCAAAGACCTTTGTGGCAGCCCCTCCCATCACAGGCCTGGAGATCTTGGAAAGAAAAATGACTTCATAAGCCAGGCCCAGAGCCTGCTGCTCTGTGCAGCCTCCAGACATGGCACCCTACATTAGGGACAGTAAAACTACAACCATGGCTAAAAGAAGCCAAGGTACAGCTCAGATTGTTGTTTCAGAGGGTCCAAGCACCAAACCTTAGTGGCTTCCACATAGTGTTGGATCTGCAGGTGTGCAAAGGGCAAGAGTTGAGGCTTGAGAGCCTCCACCTAGGTTTCAGAGGATGTATGAAAACACCTGTATGTTCAGGCAGAAGTCTGCTGCAGAGGTAGAGCCCTAACGGAGACCCTCTACTAGGGCAATGTGGAGGGAAATGTGGGGTTGGAATTCCCACACAGAGTCCCCACTGGAACACTGCCCAGTGGAGCTGTGAGAAGAGGTCCACTGTCCTCCAGACCACAGAATCGCAGATCCACTGACAGCTTGCCACTGTGGTGCACCTGGAAAAGCCACAGGCACTCACTGTCGGCCCAGGAAAGTACCTCAAGGGATGTATCTCACAAAGCCACAGAGACAGAGCTGCCTAAGGTCTTGGGAGTCTACCCCTTGCATCAGTGTGGCCTGGATATAAGAAATGAAGTTAAAATAAGTTAATTTAGAATGTTAAGATTTAATGACTGCCCCAGTGGTTTTTGGACTTACATGGCACCTGTAACTCCTTTATTTTGGCCAATTTCTCCCTTTTGGAATGGGAGCATTTACCCATTGCCTGAACTCCCATTTTACCATGCAAGTAACTAACTTCCTTTTTATTTAACAGGCTCATAGGTGAAAGAGGCTTACTTTCTTTCAGATGAATCTTTGAACTTGGACTTTTGAGTTAATGCTGAAATGACAAACCAACAACCAATATCATACTGAATGGGCATAAACTAGAAGCATTCCCTTTGAAATCAGGCACTAGACAAGGATGTCCTCTCTCACCACTCCTATTCAATATAGTACTGGAAGTTCTAGCCAGAGCAATCAGGCAAGAAAAAGAAATAAAGGGTATTCAAATAGGAAAGGAGGAAGTCAAATTGTCTCTATTTGCAGACGACATGATTGCATATCTAGAAGACCCCATCGTCTCAGCCCAAAATCTCCTGAAACTGATAAGCAACTTCAGCAAAGTCTCAGGATACAAAATCAATGTGCAAAAATCACAAGCATTCATACACACCAATAACAGACTTAAAGAGAGCCAAATCAAGAACGAACTGCCATTCACAATTGCTACAAAGAGAATAAAATACCTAGGAATGCAACTAACAAGGAATGTAAAGGACCTCTTCAAGGAGAACTACCAACCACTGCTCAACGAAATAAGAGAGGACACAAACAGATGGAGAAACATTCCACGTTCATGGCTAGGAAGAATCAATATCATGAAAATGGCCATACTGCCCAAAGTAATTTACAGATTCAGTGCTATCCCTATCAAGCTACCAATGACCTTCTTCACAGAACTGGAAAAAACCACCTTAAACTTCATATGGAACCAAAAGAGAGCCCGCATAGCCAAGTCAATTCTAAGCAAAAAGAACAAAGTTGGAGGCATCACACTACCAGACTTCAAACTATACTACAAAGCTACAGTAATCAAAACAGCATGGTACTGGTACCAAAACAGAGATATAGACCAATGGAACAGAACAGAGGCCTCCGAGGCAACACAACACATCTACAATCATCTGATCTTTGACAAACCTGACAAAAACAAGCAATGGGGAAAGGAGTCCCTGTTTAATAAATGATGTTGGGAAACTGGCTAGCCATGTGCAGAAAGCAGAAACTGGGCCCCTTCCTGACACCTTACTCTAAAATTAACTTCAGATGGATTAAAGACTTAAACATAAGACCTAACACCATAAAAACCCTACAAGAAAATCTAGGCAAAACCATTCAGGACATAGGTGTAGGCAAGGACTTCATGACCAAAACACCAAAAGCATTGAAAACAAAAGCCAAGATAGACAAATGGGACCTAATCAAACTCCACAGCTTCTGCACAGCAAAAGAAACAGTCATTAGAGTGAATCGGCAACCAACAGAATGGGAAAAAATTTTTGCAGTCTACCCATCTGATAAAGGGCTGATATCCAGAATCTACAAAGAACTGAAACAGATTTACAGGAATAAAACAAACAAGCCCATTCAAAAATGGGGGAAGGATATGAACAGACACTTTATAAAAGAAGATATACATGAAGCCAACAAACATATGAAAAAATGCTCATCATCACTGGTCATTAGAGAAATGCAAATCAAAACTACATTGAGATACCACGTCACGCCAGTTAGAATGGCGATCATTAAAAAATCTGGAGACAACAGATGCTGGAGAGGATGTGGAGAAATAGGAACACTTTTACACTGTTGGTGGGAGTGTAAATTAGTTCAACCATTGTGGAAGACAGTGTGGCGATTCCTCAAGGACTTAGAAATAGAAATTCCATTTGATCCAGCAATCTCATTACTGGGTATATATCCAAAGGACTATAAATCATTCTACTATAAAGACACATGCACACGAATGTTCATTGCAGCACAGTTTACAATAGCAAAGACCTGGAACCAACCCAAATGCCCATCGATGATAGACTGGACAGGGAAAATGTGGCACATATACACCGTAGAATATTATGCAGCCATCAAAAACGATGAGTTCACGTCCTTTGTAGGGACATGGATGAACCTGGAAACCATCATTCTCAGCAAACTGACACAAGAACAGAAAATCAAACACCTCATATTCTCACTCATAGGCAGGTGTTGAGTGATGCGAACACATGGACACAGGGAGGGGAGCATCTCACACTGGGGTCTGTCAGGGGGAAAAAGGAGAGGGACAGTGGGGGTGGGGAGTTGGGGAGGGATGGCATGGGGAGAAATGCCAGATATAGATGATGGGGAGGAAGGCAACAAATCACACTGCCATGTGTGTACCTATGCAACAGTCTTGCATGTTCTTCACATGTACCCCCAAACCTAAAATGCAATAAAAAATTTAAAAAAATGCTGAAATGAGTTAAGACTGTGGGAATCTGTTGGTGTAGCAGGAGTAGCCATGGGAAATGGATCTCTCGAACATCGAATGGAGAAGGAAGAAGTTTATTCAGCCCAGGAGGCTGAGTGATAATTTGTCCAAAGCTCAGCTCCTCTAACAAAGGAAGCTTCCACCTTTGTATAGGCTTATACTTTAGATATTACATGTGGTAGAATCTTGGGTTTACAGTCTTATAAATCACATATGAAAAAGGTTTTGGTTTACAGCTTCAGGAATCACATATGAAAGGATTCTGGTCTACAGTTTTAGGACTCACATGTGAAAAAGTTTTGGTTTACAGCTTCAGGAATCACATATGAAAGGGTTCCGGTCTACAGTTTTAGGACTCACATGTGAAAAGGTTTCAGTTTACAGCTTCGGGAATCACAAATGAAAGGGTTCCGGTTTACAGTTTTAGGACTCACATGTGAAAAGGTTTCAGTTTACAGCTTCGGGAATCACAAATGAAAGGGTTCCGGTTTACAGTTTTAGGACTCACATGTGAAAAGGTTTCAGGTTTGATCTTGTTTAAGAAAAGACAGTGTCTTCCTGTCTTTTCTTAAAAAGACAGGAGAGTTTCCCCAACACCAAGCCTGCCACCTACAGGAAGGTGAAACAGGAGGTGCCAGTCGGTCAGCCTTTTCTTCTATCGAAATGCAGTGTGATAGTCAAAGGGGAAGTTGATTTCAGATGCCTGGGTCTCCTTCCTCATTGGGAAGGTACGATTGTGTTTTGAAATATGAGATGAACATGAGATTTGGGAAGGGGCCAGGGGTAGAATGATATGGTTTGGCTCTTTTACCCCACCCTAGTCTCATGTTGAATTGTAATTCCCAATGTTGGGGAAGGGATCTGTTGGGAGGTGATTGAATCATGGTAGGGAATTTCTCCCTTGCTTTTCTCATAATAGTTTGTTCTCACAATATCTGGTTGTTTGAAAATGTGTAGTACTTCCCTCTTTGCTACCTCTGTCCCTCCTGGTGCCATGTAAATATGTGTTTGCTTGCCCTTAACTCTTATGCCGTGATTGTAAGTTTTCTGAGACCTGCTCAGCCATGCTTCTTATACAGCCTGTGGAACTATGAGTCAATTAAGCCTTTTTTAAAAAATAAATTACCCTGTCTCAGCTAGTTCTTCATAGTAGGGTGGCAATGGAATCATACACTGGTGAAAATATTCCTCAAACATGAAGGAGAAATAAAGGTTTCTTAGACAAACAAACATTGAGGGATTTCATCAATACCAAACCCAGCCTATAAGAAATGCTGAAGGGAGTACTTCAGTTAGAAATAAAATGACATTTATGATCAATAAGTAATCATCTGAAGGTACCAAACTCACTGTTAATAGTAGGTACACAAAAAACACAGACTATTATAACACTTTAACTGCATTGTATAAAAAACTCTTAAGTAGAAAGACTAAATGATGAAACAGTCAAAAATAATAACTACAACACCTTTTGAATGCATAGTATAAGATATAAGTAGAAACAACAAAAAGTTAAAAAGTGTGGGAATAAAGTTAAAGTATGGTGTTTTTATTTATTTTATTTTGCTTGTTTGTTTCTTATGCAAATAGTATTAAGATGTTATCAGGTTAGGCTATGGGTTATAAGATGGTATTTGCAAGTCTCATGGTAATCACATACCAAAACATACAAGGGACCCACAAGAAACACAAAGCAAAAAAAGTCAATCATATCACCAGAGGAAATCTCCTTCACTAAAGGAATACAGGAATAAAAGAAAGAAAGAAAAAAAACCACAAAATAACAAGAAAACACATAACAAAATGTCAGGAGTAAGTGCTCAATTATCAATAATAACATTGAATGTAAATGAACTAAACTCTTCAAACAAAAGACATAGACTGGTTGAATGGATGGAGAAAAAAAAAGCCCACTGATTTATTGCCTAGGAGAAACACACTTTACCTGTAAAGACACACATACAATGAAAATAAAGAAATGGAAAAGATATACCATGCCAATGAAAATCAACAAAGAGCAGGAATCACTATACTTATATCAGACAAAATAGATTTCAAGACAAATACTATGAAAAGAGGCAAAGAAGGTCACCATATAACGATAATGAGGTTAATTCAGTAAGCAGACATAACAATTTAAAATATATATGCTCTCAACACTGGAACACCCAAATATATAAATGAAATACTATTAGAGCTAAAGAGAGAGATAGACCTCAATACAAAAAACGCTGGAGACTTCAGTATTTCACTTACAGCATTGGACAGATATTTCAGACAGAAAATCCACAAAGAACTACTAAATTTAATCTCCACTGTGGACCAAATGGATTTAATAGATATTTATAGGACATTTCATCCAAGAGCTGCAGAATACACATTCTTTTTCTAGTCACATGGATCATGCTTAAAAATAGACCATACATTAAATCACAAACAACTCTTAAAACATTCACAAAAATTGAAATAATATCAAACACCTTTTATGATCACAATGGACTAAAACTAGGAATGAATACCAAGACAAATTTTGGAAACCATTCAAATACATTGAAATTAAATAATGTGCTTCTGAATGAATAGAGGGTCAATGAATAAATAAAGAGAAAAATTGAAAAACTTTTTTGAAACAAATGAAATGGAAACACAACATATTAAAACCTATGAGATACAGCAAAAGCAGTACTGAGAGAGAAGTTAACAGCTATAAGTGCCTACATGAAAAGAAGAAAAAGCTTCAAATGAACAATTCAACAATACATCTTAAAGAACTAGAAGAAAAGAATAAACCAAACCCCAAATTAGTAGCGGAAAAAAATAATGAAAAAGATGAGAGCAGGCATAAATAAATTTTAAATGAAAAAAATACAATACAAAAGATTGATGAAACAAAAGTTGTATTTTTTTAAAGATAAACAATACTGACAAACCTTTAGCCAGACTAATGAAGAAAATAAGAAAGTAAATCATAAATAAATAAATAAAATAATGAAATAAAATAAATAAAATACAAAATAAAAAATTACAACTGATACTGAAGAAAATTCAAAGGACAATTAGTAGCTATTTATTTCAATAAATTGGAAAATATAGAAAATATTTTTCAGCTCTTTTCCAATAAATTGGAAAACATAGGAAATATAGACAAATTTCTAGATACATGCAATCTATCAAGATTGAACCAGGAAGAAATCCAAAACCTGAACCTACCAGTAACAAATAATAAGACCAATAACAAGTAAATCCAAAACCTGAGCCTACCAGCAACAAGTAATGATCCATAATAAAAAGTCTCCCAGGAAAGAGAAACGGAGGACCTGATGCCTTCAGTACGAATTTATCAAACATGTAAGGAAGAACTAATGCTAATCCTACTCAAACTATTCAAAACAATGGAGGAGGAGGAGGAGGGAATATTTCCAAACTCATTCTTCAAGGCCAGTATTGCCCTGACAGCAAAACAGATGAAGAAACATCTAAAAAAAAAATTACAGGCCAGTATCACTGTTAAATATTGATGCAAAAATGCTCAACAAAATACTAACAAACTTGATATAACAATACATTAGAAAGATCATTCATAATGACTAAATGGGATTTATTCCTGGGATACAAGGATGGTATAACATATGCAAATCAATCAAAATTATACATCAACAGAACAAAGAACAAAAAATATGTGATTACTTCAATTGATGCTAAAAAGGCATTTAATAAAATTCAACATCCCTTTATGATAAAAACCCTCAAAAAAATAGAAATAGAAAGAACATATCTCAACATAATAAAAGCAATATATGGAACACCCACAGCTATTATCATACAGAATGGGGAAAAACTGAAAGCCTTTCCTCCAAAATCTGGAACATGGCAAGTATGTCCACTGTCACCACTGTTATTCAACATAGTACTGGAAGTTCTAGCTAGAGCAATCAGACAAGAAAAAGAAATAAAAGGCAGCCATATTGAAAAGGAAGAAATCAAATTATCCTTGTGTGCTTAAGATATGATCTTATATTTGGAAAAACCTAAAGACTCCACAAGAAAACTATTAAAACTGAAAAATAAATTCAGTAATGTTGCAGTCTAAAAAACTCAACATACAAAAATTAGAAGTATTTCTATATGCTAACAGTGAAAAATCTAAAAAGAAAACAAAAAAAAATGAGAAGGTAATCTCATTTATGATAGCTACAAATAAAATTAAATACCAAAGAATTCACCTAATCAAAGTGTAAATGATCTGTACAATGAAAACTATAAAACACTGATGCAAGAAATTGAAGAAGACGTAAAAAAAATGGAAAGATATTTCATATCTTGGATTGAATGAATCAATATTGTTAAAATGTCCATACTAACAAAGGCATTCTACAGATTCAATGTAATTCATATTAATATTCCAATGACATTCTTCACAGGGAAAAAAAAAATCCTAAAATGTCCATGGAACACAGAGTATCCAGAATATCCAAAGTTATCCTTAGCAAAAAGAACTAAACTGGAGGAACCACATTGCCCACTGTTATGTTATCATGCTGCTGTAAAGATACTACCTGAGGCTAGGTAGTTTATAAACAAAAAAGGTTTAATTGATGCAGATTTCCACGTGGCTGGAGAGGCCTCAGGAAACTTACAATCATGGCACAAGGCAAAGTGGAAGCAAGGTATATCTTACTTGATGACAGGAGAAAGAGAAAGTGTGCAGGGGGAACTGCCAAACAATTTTAAAACCATCAGCACTTGTGAGAACTCACTATCAAGAGAACAGCATGGGGGAAACTGTCCCCATGATCGAATCATTTCTTTCTCCACTGACATGTAGAGATTATAATCTGAGATAAGATGTAGGTGAAACACAGAGCCAAACCATGTCACCTACCTTTAAATTATACCACAGAACTACAGCAACCAAAGCAGCATGGTATTGGCATAGAAAGAGATGCATGGACCAAGAGAAAAGAACAGAGAACCCAGAAATAAATTCACACATCAGCAGTGAACTCATTTTTGACAAAGGTGCCGAGAATATGCCTTGGGGAAAGAATAGTCTCTTTAGTAAACGGTGCTGAGAAACCTGGATATCTATATGCAGAGGAAAGAAGCTAGAACCCTATCTCTTGCCACATATGAAAAACAAATCAAAATGGATTAAAGACTTAAATCTAAGGCTCTGAACTATGAAATTACTACAAGAAAACATTGAAGAAAATCTCCAGGACATTGGCCTGGGCAAAAATTCCTTGAGTAATACCCCTACAAGCACAGGTAAGCAAAGCAAAAGTGGACAAATGGTTTTATATCAAGTTAAAAAGCTTCCACACAGCAAAGGATACAATCAACAAAATGAGGAGACAACACACAGAATGGGAGAAAATATTTGTAAACTTCCCATCTGTCAAGGGATTAATAACCAGAATATATAAGGACATTAAACAATTTTATAGGAAAAAAATCTAATAATATGATTTTTAAAAGGGGAAACAAATTTGAATAGATATTTCTCAAAAGAAGACATACAAATGGCAAAGAGGCATATAAAAAGGCACTTGACATCACTGATCAGAGAATTGAAAATTAAAACTACAGTGAGTTATCAGCTCACCCAAGTTAAAATGGCCTATATCTAAATAAACAAGCAATAAAAAATGCTGGGGAGGATGTAGAGAAAAGTGAAACGTTGTATACTGTTTGTGGGAATGTAAATTAGTACAAACACTATGGAGAACAGCTTGGACTTTCCTCAAAAAACTAAAAATTGAATTACTGTATGATCCAGCAATTCTACTGTTGGGGATATACCAAAAAGGAAATCAGTACATCAAAGATATATCTGCACTTCTATGTTTGTTGTGGCACTGTTTACAATAGCTAAGAGAGATGGAAGCAACCTAAGTGTCCATCAACAGATGAATGAGTAAAGAAAATGTGGTACATACACACAATGGATTACTCTCCAACCATAAAAAGGAATTGAGATCCAGTCATTTGCCGTAACATGGATGAAACTGGAGATCATTATGTTAAGTGAAATAAGCCAGGCACAGAAAGACAAACATAACATGTTCTCACTTATTTGTGGGATCTAAAAATACAATCAATTGAACTCATAGACATAGAGAGTAGAAGAATCGTTCCCAGAGGCTGGAAAGGGTAGTGAGAGGGTCGTTGTGAAAGTGGAGATGGTTAATAGGTATAAAAAATAGTTAGAAAAGGTGAATAAGACTTATTATTTGATAGCACAACAAAGTGAGTATAGTCAATAATAACTTAATTGTATATTTTGAAATAAATCATGAATTGGATTGTTTGTAACTCAAGGGATAAATGCCTGAGGGTATGTATACCCCATTCTTCATTATGTGCTTATTTCACATTGCATGCCTGTATTAAATCATCTCATGTACCACATAAATATATACACCTACTATGTACCCATAAAAATGAAAACATAAAATAATAATTATTATCATTATAATGGGGTACCATGAACAACTTTATGCCCAGAAATTAGATAAACTAAATGAAGTGGAACTATTTCTTGAAAAGCACAATCTGCCAAAACTCACACAAGAAGAAATAAACAATTAAAATAGGCCTGTATCTATTAATGATATTAAATCAGTAACTAATAATCATCTAAGACCGAAAGTACCAGGCCTACATGGCTTAACTTGTGAATTTTATCAAGCATTTAAAATGAAATTATACCAGGTATCTACAATCTCTTTCAGAAGATAGAAGCAGAGAGAAAATAGCCAAACTCATTCTATGAGACCAGCATCATTCAAATACCAAAACTAGAGAAAGTTATCACAAAACAAACAAACAAAAAACTAAAGAGCGTTATCTTTCATAAACACAGATACAGAAATTGATACTAAAACAACAAAATATTAGCAAATAAAATACACACTAAATAAAACCATATACACCACAAAAATGTATAATTTATCTTGAATATGTAAGGTTAATTCCACATTCAAAAATCAATTAATGTAATCCATCACATCAATGGGCAAAAAAAAAAAAACATAATTATATCAATAGATGGAGAAAAAGCATTTGACAAAGTTTAACACCCATTCATGATTTAAACTCTTAGCAAACTAGGAATAAGGGGGAATTTCTTCAATTTGATGATGAATGTCTACAAAAAACTTATAGTTGGAGGGGTATGGTGGCTCATGCCTATAAACCCAGCACTTTGGGAGGCCAAGGCCAGTGGATCACCTGAGGTCAGGAGTTTGAGGCCAACCTGGCCAACATGGTGAAACCCAGTCTCTACTAAAAATACAAAAATTAGCCTAGCATTGTCCCAGCTACTTGGGAGGCAGAGGTTGCAGTGAGCCGAGACTGCGCCACTGCACTCCAACCTGGGTGACAGAGCAAGACCCCATCTCAAAAATCAAACCAACAAATAAACAAAAGCCGTACAGTTAACATCATACTTACTGGTGAGAAACTCGCAGCTGTCTCAAATCAGGAACAAAGGAAGGAGGTTCCTTCTCACCACTGCTTTTACATTCACTTCTGAAAGTTGCAGCTAATGCAGCAGACAAAAAAGAAAATAAGAATATATATATTAGGAAGAAAGAAAGAAAACTGTCTTTTTTTTCAAAAATGACATGGTTATCTGTGTGGAAAATATAAAATAACAAAAGCTCTTGAAACTAAAAAGCCATTATAGCAAGGTTCCAGGATAGGAGGCTAATATATAAAAACTGTAAGGCTGGCGGCCGCATTCGGAGTACCTTGTGACGTCGGGAAACCGGCGCCCAGGGCCAAGAAGCCGAAACCAAAAAAGCTCCGGCTGATGCAACCCTGGCCGGCTCTTGCACTTAAAAAACCCAACCGATAACCCGCCAACCAATAGTGGCCGCCCCGTCTCAATCCCGCTCCCCCGGTGCCAATCACAGTGCCCTACTGTTGCTCGGTCCTCATAGCCCTAAAAACCCCAGGCCCCAGGAAGTCAGCGCGACTTCTCTGGCCCCCTTTCCCTGGACCATAGAACCTCGCCCAGGAGCTGAATAAACTGGCATTTAATTTTCTTATACTGGCCTCAGTTTCTTCATCTTAAACTCGGCAATAACCCTTACAAAAACCAATCATTTTTCTATATTCCAGCAAGGAACAAGTGAAATCTGAAATTACGAAAACAATATCATTTAGATTAATGCCCAAAATAAGAAAATACCTAGGTATAAACCTAATACTAATCTAATCTAAATCTATTATAATCTAAAATACTTAGGTATAAATATATATAAGATCTATATGAGGAAAACCAGAAAATGCTGGTAGAAGAAATCAGTGAAGAACTACATAAGCTGGAAGATATTCTGTGTTCATAGACAGGAACCCTCAGTATTGTCAATACATTAGCTCTTTCCAGCTTGATCTGTAGGTTACATACAAATCAAAATCCTAGCATGTTATTTTTGATATTGACAAACTGATTCTAAAGTTATATGGAGAGAGAAAGGTTCAGAATAGCCAACACCATATAGGAGGAGAAAAATAAAGTCAGAAGACTGACACTACCTGACTTTAAGACTTCCTGTAAAGCTATAGTAATGAAGACAGTAAAGTACTGGCCAAAAAAAAAATAGACAAATCCATCAATGAAACAAAAGAGAAGTCCCCAATAGTAAACATTCATAATCAGTCTGATTTTTGACAAGAGCAAAGGCAATGAAATAGAACAAAGTCTTTTCAACAAATGGTGTTATAACCGCTCCCCTTTGGGGGTGATCACCCCCTGAGGTGGGTGATCATTTGAGGTCAAGAGTTTGAGGGAAGCTTGGCCAACAGTGAGACACTGTCTCTACTAAAAATACAAAAATTAGCTGGGGATGGTGGTGCACGCCTGTAATCCCAGCTACTTGGGAGGTTGAGGTAGGAGAGCACTTGAACGCAGGAAATGGAGGTTGCAGTGAGCTCATGCCATTGCATTCCAGCCTGGGTGACAGAATGAGACTCTGTATCAAAAAAAAAAAAAATGGAAAACAGGTAGAGACACATTATATCTGTATTTGCCACATGTTTATAACTAGATGTATCTAATGATAACCTACATGACATAAAGCAATACTAAACATCGTTTCATGAATTTAAAAAGATTAAAGTAATTCTCATGAAGAATCAGAAATGGCTTCATAAAGGAATTATTAGTGTAGAGGATTGATTGGGTGACAGAAAGACAAAATGCATGAAAATTCAGTTAAGACACTGTTGGAATACTGTAGGATCACGCTTAGTATTCTAAGAGTTGAATCTAGTGCCTTGGGCTGTAAGTGCTTCTTAAATACTTGCTAAATGTGAACAATATTGGACTGAAGGTTTCCTACCTGGGGTATGAAATTAAAAAAGGAAAAAGAGCACTCACCAATGCTCAAAAAGAGGCTATCCTGTGTGTCCCCACTCCTACCACCGAGAGGCAGGGATGTGAATTTCTAGGGGCCACAGGATACTGCCACCTGGGAATAACATTCCAAGCCACTGCACACGGTTACAAGTGGAAATGGTCTGCTGCTTTGGACTAACACAAAAAGCAAACCTTCCAAAATCTGAAAAAGGCACTGACTGAGGCCCCCACTTTAGCCCTCCCAAATATCTCAAAACCATTTCACCTGCTTGTTCATAAAAGCCAGGGGGTCGCTAAGGGGGAATTCACTCAAACCCAAGGGCCATGGCACCGCCCAGTGGCCTATTTGTCCAAGAGGTTGGATCCTGTGGCCTCTGGATGACCAAGATATCTGCGAGCAGTGGCAGCAACTGCAAGTCTGGTCAGGGAAGCTGACAAATTAACTATGGGGCGAAACTTAACCCTCATGGCTCTTCATGCCGTTGAGACATTGCTGCACAGTGCCTCTGGAAAATGGATGTCTAATGTCCGCATATTACAATACCAAAGCCTGCTGCTAAATTAGCCACGTTTAACTTCCTCTCCCACAAGGTGTTTAAATCCAGCCACTCTTCTACCTGATCCAGACCTGACCACACCAGTCCATGATTGCCAGGAACTATTGGAAACTACTGAGACTGGCCGCCCGGACCTCCAGGATGCCACCCTGCAGGAGGCAGACACTACCGTGTTCAGGGATGGCAGCAGCTTCCTTGAACAGGGAGTGTGAAAGGCAGGGGTGGCCGTCACCACAGAAACGGGCATTGTGTGGGCCCAGGCTCTGCCGGCCGGAGCTTCGGCGCAAAAGGCTAAGTTAATTGCTCTCACTCAGGCCCTCCAATGGGGTAAGAATAAACGCGTCAACATTTACACTAACAGCAGATACGCCTTTGCAACTGTACATGTTCACGAAGCTATTTACCAAGAGCGCGGGCTTCTCACCTCAGCTGGAAAAACTATGAAAAACAAAGAGTAAATCCTGGCCCTACTCGAGGCCATTTGGCTCCCCCTGCAGGTGGCTGTAATCCACTGCAAAGGATATCAAAAGGAAAACAGGGCCCTTGCCCGAGGGAACCAAAGGGCCAAGTCCAATGCCGAGAGGCAGCCAAACTTCCGGCCACTCCTTTAACTCTATTACCTGCTGTATATTTCCCACAGCCTGATTTACCCGATCAGTCTTCTCTCCGGAAAAAGAAAAGCAAGCATCGGATCTTCAGGCCAGTGAAAACCGGGACGGATGGTGGGTTCTCCCTAATTCAAGAATTTTCCTGCCCCAGACCCTTGGAAAGGCCTTGGTCCATCGCCTCCATTCTTCCACTTACCTAAGTGGAATAAAACTGGCCCAGCTTTTAAGAAACCGGTTTAAGAGAGATCCAAGATGTCCGATTGGCAGCAGCTCAGGATTGTGGCTCCCACTGAAAGCGCAGAGAGTGAATGGACGCCACATTTTCAGATGAATTTTTATTGCCCACGGACAAAGAGATTCTTGGCGGAGGAGCCCCACGGGTCGCCAGCGCGACTCTTTTGGCCAGCGCGGCCGTTTTGCAGGCACCCCGGGGCGGCGGTTCTCAGTCCGGAGTATACGGGGCTGAGTGCCCTTTTGGTTGATGTTTGGAGCTCCAGGAGGGCAGAGTCTCCCGTTCAGCTGATTGAAGGGCAGACTGAGGTGGGGAACCAGACAGGGATATTCCCGGACAGAAAAGCGCCACGAATCTTAACACCGCAGTTTCAGCTGGCGTTGTGGGTCGCCGCAGGGGAAGTCTGGTGCTCCTCCACAAAAAAAGAGAAAACAGCAGTTGGAACTGCTGAGGACTGAGAGTTTCACAGCAAGTACAGCTGAACCCGGGAAGGTCCAGCTATGTGGGGGAGGGGCATCTACCGAAGGAAAACTAAGAAACAGAAAAACTTTATCACCAACAAGCTGGACGTCCACTCAGAGACCTAATCTGAAAGTCAGCAATTATACAGACGACAGGTGGATAAATCCACAAAGATGGGAAGAAACCACCACAAAAAGGCTGAAAACACCCGAAATCAGAATCCCTTACCTCCTACAGAGGACTGCAGTTCCTCATCACCAATTGAACTAGGCCTGATAGAGAATGAATGTGAGGAATCAATAGAATCAGGCTTCAGAAGGTGGATAATGAGAAACTTCTGTGAGCTAAAAGAACATGTTCTAGCCCAATGCAAGGAACCTAAGAACCTTGGAAAAAGGTTTGATGAAATGTTAACAAGAATGGACAATTTAGAAAGGAATATAAGTGAATTAATGGAGCTGAAAAACACAATACGAGAACTTCGCGAAGTATGCACAAGTTTTAACAGTCGAATTGATCAAGCAGAAGAAAGGATTTCAGAGGTTGAAGACCAACTTAACGAAATAAAACGAGAAGACAAGATTAGAGAAAAAAGGGTAAAAAGGAATGAGCAAAGTCTCCAAGAAATATGGG